>JAUCBL010000988.1:17500-20000 GCA_033807585.1 Hydrophis major | reverse complement strand
TAGACAGACAGACAGACAGACAGACAGATAGATAGATAGATAGATAGATAGATAGACTGACAGATGGATGGAATGCATTGATAGATTGATAGATAGATAGATAGATAGATAGATAGATAGATAGATAGACAGACAGACAGACAGACAGACAGACAGACAGACAGACAGACAGACAGACAGACAGACAGACAGATAGATAGATAGATAGATAGATAGATAGATAGATAGATAGATAGATAGACGGATGCATTGGATAAATAGATAGATAGATAGATAGATAGATAGATAGATAGATAGATAGATAGATAGATAGATAGATAGATAGATAGATAGATAGATAGATAGATAGATAGATAGATAGATAGATAAAGAGACAAAGAGATAGACAGACAGACAGACAGAGAGATGGATGGAATGCATAGATAGATGGATAGATAGATAGATAGATAGATAGATAGATAGATAGATAGATAGATAGATAGATAGATAGATGATAGATAGATAGACAGACCGAGAGATGGACATTTTGATATAGATAGATAGATGGATAGATAGATAGATAGATAGATAGATAGATAGATAGATAGATAGATAGATAGATAGATAGATAGATAGATACATGGATTGGATAGATAGATGGATAGATAGATAGATAGATAGATAGATAGATAGATAGATAGATAGATAGATAGATAGATAGATAGATAGATAGATAGATAGATAGATAGATAGATAGATAGATCGATCGATAGATAGATAGATAGATAGATAGATAGATAGATAGATAGATAGATAGATAGATAGACAGATAGACATATATACAAATACAGACAGAGAACTGATAGATAGATAGATAGATAGATAGATAGATAGATAGATAGATAGATAGATAGATAGACAGACAGACAGACAGACAGACAGACAGATGGAATGGATAGATAGATAGATAGATAGATAGATAGATAGATAGATAGATAGATAGATAGATAGATAGATAGATGATAGATAGACAGACAGACATATATACAAATACAGACAGAGAACTGATAGATAGATAAATAGATAGATAGATAGATAGATAGATAGATAGATAGATAGATAGATAGATAGATAGACAGCCCGAGAGATGGACATTTTGATATAGATAGATAGATAGATAGATAGATAGATAGATAGATAGATAGATAGATAGATAGATAGATAGACTGACAGATGGATGGAATGCATAGATAGATAGATAGATAGATAGATAGATAGATAGATAGATAGATAGATAGATAGATAGATAGATAGATAGATAGATAGATAGATAGATAGATAGATAGACAGACAGACAGATGGATGGAATGCATTGATAGATAGATAGATAGATAGATAGATAGATAGATAGATAGATAGATAGATAGATAGATAGATAGATAGATAGATAGATAGATAGATAGATAGACTGACAGATGGATGGAATGCATAGATAGATAGATAGATAGATAGATAGATAGATAGATAGATAGATAGATAGATAGATAGATAGATAGATAGATAGATAGATAGATAGATAGATAGATAGATAGACTGACAGATGGATGGAATGCATAGATAGATAGATAGATAGATAGATAGATAGATAGATAGATAGATAGATAGATAGATAGATAGATAGATAGATAGATAGATAGATAGATAGATAGATAGATAGATAGACGGATGGAATGGATAGATAGATAGATAGATAGACAGACAGACAGATAGATAGATAGATAGATAGATAGATAGATAGATAGATAGATAGATAGATAGATAGATAGATAGATAGATAGATAGATAGATAGACTGACAGATGGATGGAATGCATAGATAGATAGATAGATAGATAGATAGATAGATAGATAGATAGATAGATAGATAGATAGATAGACAGACAGACATATATACAAATACAGACAGAGAACTGATAGATAGATAAATAGATAGATAGACAGATAGATAGATAGACAGACCGAGAGATGGACATTTTGATATAGATAGATAGATAGATAGATAGATAGATAGATAGATAGATGGATGGATGGATGGATGGATGGATAGATAGATAGATAGATAGATAGATAGATAGATAGATAGATAGATAGATAGATAGATAGATAGATAGATAGATAGATAGATAGATAGATAGATAGATAGACGGATGCATTGGATAGATAGATAGATAGATAGATAGATAGATAGATAGATAGATAGATAGATAGATAGATAGATAGATAGATAGATAGATAGATAGATAGATAGACGGATGCATTGGATAAATAGATAGATAGATAGATAGATAGATAGATAGATAGATAGATAGATAGATAGATAGATAGATAGATAGATAGATAGATAGATAGATAGATAGATAGATAGATAGATAGATAAAGAGACAAAGAGATAGACAGACAGACAGACAGAGAGATGGATGGAATGCATAGATAGATAGATAGATAGATAGATAGATAGATAG
>JAUCBL010000986.1:0-28235 GCA_033807585.1 Hydrophis major | reverse complement strand
CAAAATAGTTCAAAGAAAGATGAAAGGAATATGTTGAAATACTGTACAATAGTAATGCCAATATACAACGTATCTATAATATATAAAGTATTTTTATATTTTCTCCAATGTATGATGATGTTTTAAATTTTACTTAGCTTTCTAGGATTTAACCCAAAGGAACTGAAGATGCTTCTAGTATGAAAAGTGAAATATCTTCAAGAAAAAACAAAGTCATATTACATTTTGAAAAAGCATCTTTGGGACAACAGTGACCCAGGTGATTGAAAATCTCCATAGACTTCTAGGATTCAATTATATTTTTCTTTTCTTTTTTAAATATATTTTTTATTTTTACTTTATAAAGAAAGAGCAACAATTTCAATATCTATATAAACACTGTGTTGTCTGGTTACAGTTAATTTGAGCAAAATAATAATAATAATAATAATAATAATAATAATAATAATAATAATAATAATAATGATGATGTTCATTGATAGTGAGCATATAACAATATTTTCTCCATGTAATATTAATACATTGTTATTATTAAGTCATATTGATAATAAATGTATCCTAATGAACCCCCATGGTAAAATTAATCCTTCTCTTATAATTTTAAATGTTCTAACTTCTGTTTCTGTTAGTTAATCATTGATAAAATGAATCCCATGTTTCAAAATATTCCATATCTTCTTTCTCTTTAATTTCAAGTGTTAATCTATCCATTTCTGCACATTCTAGTATTTTTTTTTTTTATTATTCTGTCTTCTGTAGGGATCTCCATACCTTTCCAATGTTGTGCAAATACAATTCTGGCTGCTGTTAACACATGGAATATTAGATACCTAGTCCTTTATTATACTTTTCTAGTATGATATCCAACAGAAATATTTCTGGTTTTAATGTTCTTTTATCATTTTTTTCTATCCAAGTATGTATTTGTCCAGTATGTCTTGGCTTTTGGACACATCCACCATATGTGGTAGTACAAGTCCGATTACACTTCCAGCATTTAGCTGACATATCTTTAAACATCTTGGCTAATCTTGCTGGTGGGAAATGCCATCTATAAAACATTTTATATAAATTTTCTTTGCATGTAGTGACATTGTTAATTTATAATTTCAATCCCACAACTTTTGCCATTTATCCAATTCAATAGAATAACCAATTAGTATTTGAGAAACAATCCTGAGTTGATCAAGTGCTCCCTCCGGCCAGATCTTGATGAGTTTGATTTCAGGCTTAGTTTTCCTTCTGAGGGGGTATAAGGAACAGTGATAAATGATCTGAAAGTCCCAGATGTGTAAGGGACACTGCTTTATGTGCATGTTTTATATTAGAATACACATGATCAAGTGTGATGTGTCCCCTGGTGTCATATGTCACATACTAAATAAATTGAGGAAATACAGTCTTTAAGCATGCCTTATTAAAATCACCAGTTATTATATGAGCTCCATCAGGATAAGCTCTAAGTTGTTTATTTATTGTAATATGCAAATATGAAAGTGCAGTGCTAATATTTTCATCAGGAGGTATGTAAAAAGCTGTAAAATCAACACTGTCAGTTCTCTGGGTAGATAGAAGGGTCTACACATGACTGTCATCACTTCTAAATCAGGAGAGCAGTATCTGTTTATAACACGGCTGTTGGTGCACCAGTTATTATGAACGTATAAACAAAGTTCACTTCCTTTAGTCTTACCAGAGACCTTATTACGGTCTTGTCAGTGGATGGGAAGACATGCCAGCTGTAGTGAGGCATTGGGAATAGCTGAGTGAAGCCAACTCTCTGTAATAACTATCACACAGCAGTCCTTTATCATGTCATTTCCTGTTGCTATCAGATTAATCTCATCCATTTTATTGAGGAGTGACCGAGCATTCGAGAGAAAGACACTTGGCAATGATTGTTTGTGTGGCTGTCTTTTTAATGAGTTAAAACTCCTGCTCTGCAGCACCTTCTCCGCCTTCTCTCTCTGTGCCACCTGCACTGTTTAAATGATCCCATTACAACCCACAGAGATCCTGGTGGTCTTGCTATCTCCTCAGGAATACTGTGAGTCCTCTGAAAATCCGAAACAATAGACACAATTGGTACCTGTTTGAACAATATGTATACTGGTTTTTCTTAGGATTTCTTTCTCTCCATACATGTTGCATACAAATTTCTTTCACCATAAAAAGTCTTTCGTAGAATTTTATTCAGAGTTTTGCAGCATGAATTCAGCTCCAGAAAAATAAACACAGATGGCTGATGCTTCATTTAACATCTTTATAAACATAATAGATTTTATAAACCAGTTGTAGATTTCTCCAACATGGAACAAACTTAGACAGAAGCAGACATGTTAAAAGTTCAGAGCTTCAGTAGCAAGTTAGTTTCTCTTTTACTTTAGTTCAGCAGGCAAGCAAGAGGAGAGAAGCAGTTTCATTTTCAATAGACAGACTCAGAGCTCAAACATAGCTGCAGAGTTGCAGAGCTTAACATAAAGCCATGCCTAGACTACTTTTATTTTCAGTTTCCCACCTAGGCTACTTCTAGTTTCAGTTTCCAAACAGTTCTCATTGGCTGATGTAGCTGCTATACCTATTCATTGGCTGACCTTGTTACCAAGCTCTATTCCAGTTCATGAATATGCCCTGACAAATTTTCCTTATTTTTTTTGCTTAATTAAATATTTCTATAAGTCATGTTTTACATCTGTAATTGCATTAAAATCTCCTATTACACAAATGTTTTCATAGTCCAATTCCACAATTTTCTCATAAATCTTCCCAGTTTATTTGTTTGTTTGTCAAACATGTACAAGATAACAAGTATAGGTATGAACATAAACATGAACAAAGGAAGTAAATACAGGTAAATGGGGACAGTAAGACAGGAATGGTAGGCACTCTGGTGCCCTGATGCATGGCCCCTTTATGGACATCCTAAGAATGGGATGAGATCTACGGTAGACAGTTTGAGGTTGAAGTTGTGAGGGGTTGAGGCTGTAACAACAGAATCAGGTAGGGTGTTCCAGCCATTGACCACTCTGTTTCTGAAGTCATATTTTCTGCAATCAAGCTTGGAGCTGTTTACCTTGAGTTTGTATCAGTTGTTTGCCCATGTATCATTGTGATTGAAGCTGAAGAAGTCATTGACAGGCAAGCAGACAATTTTGTGAACTATGGTTAGATTGGACCCAGGCGATTCAGTTCCAGATTGTCCAAGCCCAAATTTCAAGCCTGGAGGCATAGGGAATTCTATTGTGAATAGAGAAGTGAAGTACTCTTCTCAAGAAATACCTCTGAACCCACTCAGTCATGTTAATGTACAATATACAGTGTATGTTCCAGGCAGACGAGCTGTATTTGAGAATTGTTCTGGTAAAGGTTTTGGTGTCCTAGTTAGCAGTTCAATATTACCAGAGAAGAAGCTTTGCAAAATAAGGTTAACAACTCTTAATACCCTTTGACAATGCTGTTACAATGAGCTCTGGGGATTAGATCTGTTGAGATGAGTACTCCTAGCTCCTTGACAGAGTGAGGGTTGTCTATGAGATCATTTCCACCCAACTTGTATTTGGTGTTCTGATTTTTATTGCCAATGTGAAGGACAGAGCATTTATTAGTTGAAATTTGGAGTTGCCAATTACGCAACCATATTGACACATAGTCAAGATATGTACTTCTTGATATGTACTTTTTGCGGACAAATTATATCTAATTTCATTTTCTGCAATTTCGTAAAGGTTCTTCTTCTTTTCATGGGAGAGTTTAGTCCATTTATATTAATTGACAATAAATTTGTTTCTTCTTCCATTTTTCACTTATAAATGGGTTTTGCCGATTTAGTTGTTCTTGTTTTTCTCTACTCTTTAGCTCTTGCTTCTTCTCACTCTTCTCATCTTTTTTGTTCAATTTTACTTTCTTCTTGTTGTTTACTTGTGTCTTCTACCATTAATTCCTGTGGCCCTCTATCCTCTATTTCCTCTCTTTTTTCTTGTTCCTCATCTGGGTTGAAATGGTAGTCATAGAATTCATATGCTTTATCTAGAGAATCCAATTTGTGTCTTTTATCATTCCATGTAACAAAAATTCCTTTGTGTATCAGCCAGCTGATATTTATCTGATGTTTAATCAACTGTCCTGTCAGAAATTGGTATTGCTTCCATAGGTCTCACTCTTTTGGGCATATGTTTTTAAACCACAATCTCTCTCCCTTTATATTTCAATGATTTTGCTCTTATTGTTTTTTTGATAAATCCCTCATATGCACCATCCTTGGGAATTTCTTCTTTCTTGCTTAGCTTGTCTGTATTCTAAACACTTCATCAAATTCCACCCTCATCTCCTGTTTCATTATCTGTAGGGTGTCAACTCGTAAAGCATTCCTAGCCTGCTATCAAGTTGCCATGGACAGGAGGAGGGAGAGCGGGTGCAGCAGCACAAGAGCCACAGCCAGATACACATACCTTTCTTAAGTCTTATTCCAGAGGCGTGACCTCTACAGCCCACGAAGGTGCTCCACTGGAGAATGGGATTTATGACATACCCTGGGGGGAGGGGGGAAACAGGGTCAAAGTTGAACTGTAAATTACATGGGGCAAAACTGATTTTACTTGGGTATATGCAGACATGTTACTCCTAATAAATAATTGTATTTCTTTTGAAAATTGGCTCAAGGCTAATGGTTTAATTAGGGCACCCATTGGAATCCTGACAGCAAAGTCAGATATCTTCCTAAACTAATCAAGATTAATGGGGTTCCTGGGTCCTGGCTCTCCAGTCACTCCCAGACATCTGGGATGCTTGGAGAGAAACTCAGGCAACGATGGCAGAGGGAGGACTATCCGAAGAGAGTCTGCTCTAGGTAACCCAGAGAGAGGCAAAGCTTGCCTTCAACCAGGGACTACCAGAAACTAGCAGCCTAACTGCATCCAGAGGGCAGACCTCCATAAACTTCAAAACTGAGACATCTGCCTCAGTGACTGAAGCAAGAAGGAATGAGTATTGGTGGAAAAAAATCCCTAAAGCTGAGGTTGAGTTCCCCCACCCTAATGCCCAGAAGGGGGAAGGCCCATGAGTGAGCTGGGAAGAGTGGTTTGGATGTGGGACTGGGCACAGGCCAGGCTCCCAAAGCCCCAAATAGAGACCCCAGGGAATTCCATAGAGCAGCTGAGGGAGAAATTTGACTGGGCCATCATTCGTGATGAGGAGCTGTCATGCCACCCAAAAGAGATGGGAGGTACATCTGATCCTTTTGAAGTGAGGAGATGGAGATTGGAACGCAGCCCCCCCTTCTCTACCCATCAGAAGGAGAAGGAGCCCAAGACTGCAGCCAGTGCCTCTTCTATGCAGCAGGCAATCTGCCCAGGGCAGACAAACCCATCCCTCTCTCTGAACTAGAGCTGAGGAAGATGGCCAGCCACATCAAGTACAAGCTTACAGGGACCGATAGGAAGGGGGAGGAGCAGTGCTGAACAAACCACCCTGCTTCAGAGAAAAATTTGATGAGGACTTAGACCAGCTACCTCTATTCCTTGACTCAGCTGGGATCCACCTAGAACATTATGGACACCTCTAGCCAGGATGAATACCATCACCAAGGGGCTAGAGGGAGAAGCAAGGGAATGGCTAGCAGCCCTCCACAAGAGGGGAGCCCCCTCAACTGCAGGACATAGATGACTTCCTACAGCTTCTAAAAGTAAGATTTAAGGAGGTGGAGGAAGACCCCTACTTGGAAGATGAACTCAGAAATTTAAGGCAGAGGGGTGACCCATTAAGGAACACATCTGTGAATTCAGGAGAGTCATTGGAAAGCTATCCCATTTACCAAAGTGGCTGTTGTGCATTTTCTTCAGAACAAGCCTGGACAAGCAAATTGCCCAGATAACTGCTTACTGGGACATCCCAAACTTTACTGGGACATCCTATGAGTGCTTCTGAGTAGCCATAAAAGTCGATGGCAGATTACATGCCAATGACATGAGAAAGCAACTGGACACCAAAGAGAGAGCTCAACCTGACAAGAGATCATCCAGCTGATGTGGAACTACAGTACCATAACCAGCCCCAAAACCAGCCCTCCCACGAAGTGCTCTGAAATGCACTTCCCTCTGTAGATGGGGGGAGGGATAGGCCACATGGTATCAGCATGTGCAACCCCAGCCCTGAAACCAAGGCCAGAGCCACCACCCAGGGCACGACCAGAATGAGGCTCCAAGCATGCCACCAACACATCCCGAATGGCCTTCTAAACTGCAGAGGTCCCTCCCCACCCAGCTGAAAGGGGACACACACCAGGCAATGATGACCAGTTGCTGGAATCCTATGACAGCAAGGATGAGGGCAAAAATGACCTAATGGTTCACCCTTTCATTTTCCCAATATGCCTCACAGCCCCAAAAACAGGAATCTAGAGGACTTTTCAAGCACTAATAGACTCAGATGACACTAGATGCTTGATCAACCTAACTACGGTCCTGAAACTGGGGATCAGAGTGAAAAGATTGGCCCACCTGATTCAGTTTGAATAGGTTGATGGGTCCCTATTGGGTGGAATCTATGCCATTCACCTGATTGAACCAGTAAGGTTAACGAATTACTGGGAAATAATTCAATTCATAATAGCCTCCAAAATGACAGATGCAGTCATACTGGGACTCTCCTGGCTAGACAAGTGGGGACCGACCATCTGGTGGCAAGGGGGCAGCCACAAACTGAGGATAACAAGGGGACCCCAATCCCCTTCACACTAGCAAATAGAAACACTGCCCATGTAGGAAACCCTCCCAAGGGGCCACCAGAACAACTGGCAGCCATCTCCAACCAAACCCCAGATGCTGAGATCCCAGAGATCCTGAGGGAATATCAGGATCTTGCGGAAGTATTCAGCAAGGCTGAGTGCAATGTCCTGCCTTCCTACTGTGAGACAGATTGCACCATTGAAATCATCCCTGGGGCAAAACTACCCAAGCCCAAACTGTATTCCATCATGCCCCTGGAAATACATGAAATGTGCAAATACATAGACAAAAACCTAGCAAAGGGGTTCATCAAACCAGCCAAGCCACGGGACACAACCCCAGTCCTATTCAAAGAAAAAAAAACCATGGAACTATGAGATTATGCATTGAGGAATAAACTGCATGTGTGTGCACAACCATACCCCCTCCCTCTCATGAAGGACATGCTATCTCATCTAGCCAAGGGAAGAGTCTTTACCAGATTAGACCTCAGCGAGACATACTACCAAGTCCAGATCAGGGAGGGAGATGAATGGAAAACAGCATTCCACCCCCCCCCCTATTCAAAGTGATGCCTTTCGGACTGCAGGGCCCCCCAACAGCGTCCATGCAGTTAATAAATGAGGTGCTGCATGAATACCTCTCTAAGGGGGTTCTCATCTACCTGAATGATATCCTCATCTACACTGAGACCATGAACCACCCCTGGTCTGCTAGGTATTGGAAAAACTTCTGCCAGCCAACCTGTATATCAAGCTATCAAAATGCAAATTCCACCATGCAGGGCTAGACTACCTGGGCTACCTAGTGTTAAATGAGGGAATAGAGATGGATCCAGCCAAAGTACAAGCCATCCTAGGCTGGCAACCCCCTTGCACCTGCAGACAGTTACAAAGCTTCCTAAGGTTTGCAAACTTCTACAGGCAATTCATCCCCTCCTTCATGAAGATTGCCAAACCCATGACAGACCTCCTAAAGACAGGGAGCCCAGGAACAAAACCTCACCCAGGACAACTCTACAGTGCGACCCAACCTGCTAAAAGGCATTTAAAACACTAAAAGAATTGTTTGCTAAAGAAATAGAGCTGAAACATCCTGACCCCAAGCAATCCTTCATCATCCAAGCAGATGTCAGCAACATGACAGTGGGAGCAGTGCTACTCCAAAGTAATAGCCAAGGAAACCTACAGCTCTGCGCCTACACCTCCTGCCAGCTCATGGACACAGAGAGACGATGCTCTGCATGGAACAAAGAGGCTTTCATAGTAAGATGGGCACTGCTAATCTGGCGCCACCTGCTGGAAGGGGGACAGAGGCTGTTCAAAGTCTGGGCTGACCACAAACATCTGGAGGCCCTTAGTACCCCACAAAAACTATCACCCAAACAAGTCCTCTGGGCTCAATACTTCAACTGATTCAATTTCATGCTAAAGCACATCTGGCGGGGGGAGGAACTTTCTAGCTAATGCCCTCTCCCACATGCCCCTGTACAAATGTGAACAGGAGGAGGTAGTAGATGCCATTGTCCCCCTACCCAAATAGCTGTCCAAGTGGCCACCAGGTGACAATGCCGTGACTGGCAAGACCAACCTGCAAGCTATCTAACCATGAAACTCAAAATCGAACTGCTAGCAGACCCCTGGAACCAAGACAATCAACACATCTTGACAAAAAGAGATGACCTAGCAGGGAAGGGATGAAACTCTACATCCCAGAATCACTAGGCACCCTAATCCTCCAGAGGAGCCATGATGTCAAACTGGCAGGCCACTTTGGGTTCCTAAAGACTTTACACTTAGCACAGAGACAATTCTGGTGGCCCAGCATAAAGAAAGATGTGGACAGTTATGTGCCACAGTGAAGAAACAACCAGGAAAAAAAACCCAGACTACTACATCCATTATTCTATTAGAATAACAAATAAGGCCATGGGAGGAAATCACAATGGACTTTATAGTGGAGTTGTCAAAAAGTGGGGGGAACATGGTGATCTGGACTATAATAGACTTATTCTCCAAACAGGTGCATTTCATATCTTGCAGCTGACTACCCTCAGACCACCAGTTGGCCAAATTATTCTTGAAGCACATCTACCATCTGCATGGAATACCACAAAGAAGTACCTCAGACAGAGGGATCCAGTTCATGGCTAAGTTCTGGAGGGAATTATGCAGTCCATTGGGTCATCTCAGGGCCTTAGCTTGTCCTTTCATCCAAGCCATTTGGAGGGGGGGGCAAATGGCTATGGTAGAACAGTACTTGAGGTGCTATCAGCAATTGGACTATCAGCAATTGGGCAGACCTCCTGACTTTCACAGAGGTTGCATACAATAATACTATTCACAATAGCACAAGACGAACCCCATTCAAAGTAGTGAGCAGCATGGGCTTCGCCCCAATGCCTGAATATCCAAGGGATCCCTCCTCCTCGATCAGCTTGACAGATTGGATGTCAATGCTGAAGGAACTTGGGAGAATGTTTAAAAAGCATTAGGTAAAGCAGTGTAAACCTATAAAAAACAGGCAGACCGAGCTCTGCAAAAGCCATTCCAGTTGGGAGAGAAGGTCTAACTCTATACAAAATATCTGATAGAAATATCAAAATATCCGTAGCAAGAAACTGGGGCCAAAGTTTATGGGACCATTCCCCATAGCAAAGATCATCAATCCAGTCACAGTGCAATTGAAATTGCCCCAATTGCTAGGGAAGATACAGCTGGTATTCCATAGTAGCCTCTTAAAACCTGTGATCAGATCAACCCTGAGGCTCCTACCCCATGAGCCTCTGGACCCCATGGTCATAGCGGCCAAACTCATGTAAGATGCAGCAAATCCTCAATTCGAGGTGGCACAGGAGATAACTCCAATACTTAATCAAGTGGAAGAGCTATCCCTTATCAGAGGCATCTTGGGTAAAGAGTAGGAATATCCAGGCTGACCACCCTATAGGAAAATTCAATGCAGAGGATCCAAACAAGTCTGGGGGGAGGTCACAGCCATATACCTGTACTCAACTTGTTTTTGCTTTGCACAGGTCATCGTCAGGAAGTGAGGGGAGACAAATGTCAACTCATAAAGCATTTATGATGGTGGCACACTCAGTAGCTGTGGCTTTTCACTCTCTGGTTTCGTGGGTGTGTTTGGTGATATATGTGTCTGAGTCTTATTGCATGAAGAAGGTTTACAGCCGACAAGAACTAATATGCTATGGACTGCAGTCTGCTGAAGCTATTGTGTTGGACTTTCAGAGGACTCATAGTATTCCTGAGGAGATAGCAAGACCACCAGGATCTCTGTGGACTGTAGTGGGATCATTTAAATGGTGCAGGAGGCGCAGAGAGAGAAGGCGGAGGAGCAGCTGCAGAGCAGGAGTTTTAGCACGCTTAAAGAGACAGCCACACAAACAATCATTGCCAAGTATCTTTCTCTCAAGTGCTTGGTCCCTCCTCAATAAAATGGATGAGATTAATCTGATGGCAGTGAGCAATCACATGGTAAGGGACTACTGTGTGATAGTTATTACAGAGAGTTGGCTTCACTCAGCTGTTCCCAATGCCTCACTACATCTGGCATGTCGTACCATCCACTGACAGGACTGTAATAAGGACTCTGGTAAGACTAAAAGAAGTGGACTTTGTTTATATGATCATAATAACTGATGCACCAACAGCCGTGTTATAAACAGATAACCTCTCCTGATGTAGAGGTAATGACAGTCATGTGTAGACCCTTCTATCTACCTAAAGAATTGACAATGGTGATTTTTACAGCTGTTTACATACCTCCTGATGCAAATATTAGCACTGCACTTTCATATTTGCATATTACAATAAATAAACAACTTAAGGATTATCCTGATGAGTAATTACTGATAATTTTAATAAGGCATGCTTAAAGACTGTATTTCCTGAATTTATTCAGTATGTGACATATGCCACCAGGGAATTTATTTGAACAAGAGGATTTATTTGAATTTATTTGAACAAGAGGATTTGGAGGAATATATAAAAACCGTACTGTTTTACATCTTGTCCTATGTGGATTCTGTTATTGTGAATAAGTGCATCAAGATTTTTCCAAACCAGAAGCCCCGGATGAACAAGGACATATGATTAATTACTTCTCAGGACACGTGATATGGCATTCAGGTCTGAGGACAGGGTTTGGTATAACAAGGTAAGAGCGGAATTGAGGTGGGGCATTAAGGAGACAAAAAAAGACCATAAAGGGAAAATTGATAACTATTTCACAAATAGTGATCCATGGCAGACTTGGCAGGGAATTGAACACATCACTAATTACAGGGACAACAACCCCATATCAATCAATAAGGACACATCACTGGCAGAAGAATTTAACTGCTTCTTTGCCTGATTCAAACTGAATAGGTCTTCGGACACACTGCCTCTACAAACCACCGGTATTCAGCTGTTCACAGTACAAGAGTATGATGGGAAGCGAGTGCTTAGAACAGTGAATGTGAAGAAGGCCATGGGCCCTGCTGGAGTTCCTGGGAAGGTAGTCAAAGCATGCGCTGACCAGCTTGCAAGTGTGTTTACAAATATTTTTAATCTTTCTCTTACACAAGCCATTGTTCCATCTTGTTTCAAAACTTTCATTATTATTCCAGTTCCCAAAAAGATCTCTCCTGATACTTTAAATGATTATAGACCAGTAGATCCCACACCCATAATCATGAAGTGTTTTGAGAGACTGGTCTTAAAATATATACAGGATTGCCTCCCATCAAACCTTGACCCATACCAGTTTGCTTATTGGAATAACAGATCCACAGAGGATGCTATTGCCATGGCTCTTCACATTGCACTGAACCATCTGGAGCCTAATGGGAGCTATGTAATCAACTTTCATTGATTACAGCTCAGCTTTTAATATCATTATTCTGGTTATACTGATTAAGAAGCTGCTGGAAATAGGTCTTTTCTCTCACATCTGTTGGACAAAGGATTTTCTTACTAACAGACCCCAAACTGTTAGGATTGGCAGTTATTTTTCCTCCACTCTTGTTCTCAGCACTGGCTCTCCACAGGCTGTGTGCTGAGCCCTCTTTTGTATTCACTCTATACCTACAACTGCACTCCCTCTTGTCCCACTAACTGTATAATAAAATTTGCAGATGACACCATGTTGGTGGGACTCATAATCAGAAGAAGATGAAATGGCCTAGAGGTCAGAGGTTCTCTGACTGGTCTTGTGGTACAAGAGTAATAACCTCGCTCTGAACATCAAAAAGACCGAAGAATTGATTATAGACTTCAGACAATGCAAAGCAGAGCCTCTCCCACTATTTATCAATGGAGATTGTGTGGAAACAGTTCATACTTTTAAATTTCTAGGAACTCATATTTCCAACAATCTTACCACACTGTGGCCACTGCAAAGAAGCTCCAACAGCTCCTGCACTTTCTGAGGTTGCTGAAAAAAGGTGGTCTGGGTGAGAAGTTGCTGGTTACTTTTTACCGTTCTGCTATTGAGAGCATTTTGGCATACTGTGTAATGGTGTGGTATGCTGGGTGCTCTGCAGTGGATAAGAAGATGCTCCAGAGCAGTGGTTTCCAAACCTTTTCAGTTTGTAGCCCCGTTGGTGCTACAAACTCATCTTCAGTGCCCCCATGGTGGGATTCAAATTTCTGTGGGCATGACCTAATTTGAGGATGTGGTGCGCTGGTCATGTGACTGGGTGGGCATGGCTTGCTGGTCATGTTACTGGGTGGGCATAACTTGCTGGCTGGGCATGGCTTGGTGGTCACAGTGTGGTTTGGTGGTCGTGTGATTGGGTGGGTGTGGCCAGGTGACTGGCAAACCAAATACAAGTGGTCCTCACTTAACTTGCTGGTTGGTCAGCAAGTGTTCTAATTTATGACTGGCCTCCCCAGAGCTATTTGACCTGTTTTTGGAGTTTTGATAGCCATACACACACTAACCCTTCTGGAGCAGGTCATTGGACTGGAATTGGCAAAGCATCTCTAATTAGATTCCAGTAGTGAATAGAATCGAATCAGAGATGCTTTGCAAATTCTTGTTGATTTTTTTATTTGTATTTCTTTATTTTATGTTGCTGAATTGCATTGACATGTGTGTCCCTTCTTGTGCACAGCCCAGAAATTTTTGTGCTTTTTTGCAGCAAAAATTACCAATCTCTGGCTTTGCTCTACGTTTCAAACATGCTTCTATCACGTTCTTTTCAAACGTGCCACTATCAAGTCTAGGTGCCTCCCCTGCAGGTCCACCCCCATTGAGCCCGCTGCACTGGAGGGACTTGCCCAAGCAAGTCTGAGCAGAGCACCAGGGAAAGTGTGCAAGCTGTTTCCCGCCTACCCACGTCCCCCTAACCCCAATTGTGCCTCCATGCACACGTGCCCCTTGCCAAACTACAGAAGGCTGCAGGGGGGAGGGTGTACCAGACCCCAGAGTGAGTAGGTAGATGGGTGGGTGCAGGAGACTCCTTAATATGGATTTCAACCAGGGAAAGGGTGCAAGGTTGTTCCATTTCCCACCCACCCACCCACCCTCTCCCCAATTTTCCCAGCTTGGGGGAAAAGAAACCAGTGCTGCTTCTCCTCCCACCATCGGTCTGTTCCCGTGCTTGGGCCCACACTCTTGTGCTCACCCACCCACCCACCCACTTTGCACTGACAGGGCATCCTTCCCACCACCTCCCCCTTTACTCCTGCCCCTCTACCCTGCAGGCACCCTTCTCTGTTCATTGCACCTACTCCTGGCTGGTGGACGTGCAGCACACCCGGCTCTGCTGCACATCCATCCTGTTAATCCCAGCACCGGTGGTGGAGATAGAAGGAGGTGCAACTGCAAAAGCATGGCTCAATCCTCCTGGCATCCAGCATTGCAAAGATGCCATTGCATGGGTGGGCTAACCGGTTGTTTCTCTCCCGCCGTTGTTTTGCACTGGCTGGAGCTGAATGAGTGATGTTTCCAGTGCCTCTGCTGCTACCGCCACTGGTCAGCCACCTCTCCAGGCCAGTGACTTCTCCTCCTCCTCTGTTAAGCCTGTGTTCCCCAACCAGGGTTAAGGAGACAAGCTAAACAGAATGTGCAGCGTTAGTCAGATAGGCATACAGATTATTGGGGGAGATAAGTTTGTATGTTAGTTAACATACAGTAAAAATAACAGATATGCTTGTCCTATCAAAAATATAGTTTATTCCATTTAAAGTTTATAGCATAGTCAAAATAACAGTCCATTAGTCATGTATCATTTTGGTCAGTCCATTCAAGGATATTCAATTAGCAAAGTCCATGTAGAATATCCAATGTCAGTTCACTTACAATAAATCAGTCATTAATCTCTCCTTTTCCAGTAGGAGAAAAATGCAGTCTTGAATCCATCCAGTAATTAGGGATCATCAAGCCAGAGAGAGCAAGCTGATGTTCCTTGCTTCTTTTATGGTGCTTTTTACAACCACTCCCTTAATTACATTCCTACAGTTAAAGTTACAGACACTTTAACTAACAAACCATATTTATTATTTTATTTATATTTATTATTTTACCTAAACCAGTTAGGGTAAACAATGTTATCCCTAACATTCTCCCCTTTGAGGTAATAATAATACTATAACTATTTACATCTTTAAATCATATTTGTTACAACTCTCCTTAAGCTTAATTACTCCTTGAGCTTTTGTAAATTGGTCTGCAATGTTTTCTTCTGTCATATGCAGTATTCCAATTTAATTAGCCCATTCTTTACAGATTCTCTAACATTTAAGTATCTTAAATCAGTATGCTTTGATCTAGTTTTTACAGCAATACTAGTAACTAACTTTATGGCTGCCTGGTTGTCCTTGTACACAATAATGGAATCTTTAACAGTTACACCCATGTCTAATAATAACTGTTTGCACAGAATTAATTCAGTGCATAGTAACGACAGACATGAAAATTCCGCTTCCATCGTGGACAAGCTAATATGTTGTTGTCTGATTGACCTCCACCCTATTGGTGTCTTACCAAATAATATAGCCATCCCAGATGTTGATTTTCTAGTGTTTATATCAGTTGCAAAACTTGCATCTGCATAGGCACTAAGACTCAAATCACCCTTTGGTTCTATATACAATGCATGGTTCTTTGTTCCTTTAAGATATCTTAAAATTCTCTTTAATGATTGCCAATGACATTGATGTGGATCCGAATTAAAACGTGCCAGCTGATTAACACTATAAGCTATATCTGGCCTTGACCAATTGCTTATATATGATAAGCTACCAATCAAAGATTGATATATGGACTTATTAAATTTGGGACTTTGATCATCAGTTTGGCAAACTTCCTGACTCATTGGAGTCTTTGCCGGTTTACAAAGTTCCATTTTGTACGTTTTAATTAATTGGCAAATTTTATCTTCTTGAGATATCTTAAATCCATTTTTTGTTTTGTTAATTGTCAATCCTAGATACTTTTTAATTTCACCTAAATGCTTTAATTTTATCTTTTTAGGCTAACAATGAAATAATCTCATTAGCTTCATTATTAGTCTTAGTTATCAAAGCAATATCATCTGTAAATAATAACAATAATGACACCAGTTCCATTATTTTCTCTTTTAAACACACATGGATCTGCTAAACCAGATTTAAAACCTATATTGTTTAACTCTTTCACAATATATTGGTTCCACTCAAACCCAGATTGTTTCAACCCATAAAGACTCTTTTTGAGTTTCCAACAATCATTACTATTTACTTTATTGTCTTTTATACCTACTGGCTTTTTCAAATATATAGTGTGCTGCAATGGTGCATGCAGATAAGCAATTTCTACATCTAAATGGTTAATGACATAGTTTTTCTTAGCTGCCCACACTAAAGCTGCTCTTAAAGATGTTGCTTTAAGACTTGATGCAAAAAACTTCATCGTAATCAGATGCAGTTTGATTAAATCCTTGAGCTACTAACCTAGCCTTATGGGTAACAGTCCCATCATTTCCAGTTTTTACTTTAAATATCCATTTGCACCCAATGGATTTTTCTCCTGGAGGTAATATGGCATCTTCATATACTTTCATTATCTTTAATGAATTTAATTCTTTTTCCATTGCCTTTTGCCAATTCTCCTGATCCTTAGCAGGATACATCCGAAGTTCATCTACAGTAGTTGGAACTTTAGTTACTTGGCAAACTATACTTGCTTGATATCTATCAGGTGGTCTAGTTAACACGTGTAGTACGTCTAGGTATTACAGGACTTACAGGTGGACTTTCCTTTATTAACTCTTCTTGATTATCTAACTCTTCCTGATCAACTGTTTCCTCTTGTTCTGGTCCTATTTGCTCTTCGTGACTTCTTCTTTAATTGGACTCTTCTTATAACTAATCTGATCTTTCTGCCTTTTGTAGGGTTCAATAATTACTTCGTTATTTAAATCTTGCTCTAATCTATTCCATCCTACATGTTCTAGGAATTTAGCACTAGCACTGGTGTAAACTCTAGATGTACCTGGTTCCCAGAATCCATAAGATCTATGATTAGATGTATATCCTACAAAAAATAATCTTTTAGCTCTATGCTGTCCTTTGTGTCTAAGTTGTGAAGGGATATGCACCCATGCTGGTGCTCCAAATGTGTGCATGTAACTTAAATCAGGTTTTGTACCATGCCACAATGTGAATGGTAATTCACCTGTTGTTGATTAACAACATTATTTAATATATGATTACCACACATTATTGCTTCTCCCCACAAATTGTCAGGTAATCCTGAATCAGACATCATAGTTCGTGTTATTGATTGTAATGTTTGGCCTCTTCTCTCTATAAAGGCATTATGTTGTGGCCTATATGGTGCAGACTTTTTATGTTGAATACCTAACATTCTTAGTCTGTTCTGGAATTTATTATTTGTAAATTCCGTACCATTATCTGTTATAAGAGTTACTAATTTCTTTTAGTTTTCCTTTCAGCAAATTTTATCCAATTAAAGAGATTTTGATACATTTCAGTTTTGCTCTTCATTAAATAGCAAAACCCATATCTAGAATAGTGGTCCATTATACTTAATATGTAACGAGCTCCTCCTACACTTGGTTTTTTCGGACCTATTAAATCTGCAAATACTACCTCTAAAGGTTCTTTGGTAGTAAATCCATCAACTCTATTAGCCGGTGTGACCCTGCTCTTACTTTGATTACAGGCATTACATTGCAAATACTTATTACAAGGTTTCAAACTTATTCCCTTAGATAATTCAACAGTTTTCTTAAGCATTTTAAAATTTAAATGCCCTAGCCTTCGATGTAACAAGTGAATACATTCATCATGAGGTTTCTTATTTTCATAAACTGTGTTAGCCACCTTTAAACCATTATCATTTAACACATATAATTCACCTCTTAAAGATGCAGTAATTTTCTTATCTTCTTTCTCAATTATGCAGTTATCTCCTTTAAAAGTAACTACATATCCTAGTTTAACCAAAATTCTAACTGAAATTAAATTAAACTTAAGTTGTGGTACATATAACATTTTTACATTCTCTTTTATAAAAGAACAATATGCTATACCTTGACATTTAGCTTTCAGTTTCCAGCCATTGGCTAACGATATCTGCTGTGTACTCTTGGGCATTTTAATAAAATTTCTGTTATCATTTGTTATATAGTGGGATGCTCCACTGTCAACCACCCATAAATTATTTTTTACAGCTTCGTTACTATACATGGCTAACTCTAAATTTTTATTTATCTTTTGATGACTTTTAGTATTCTGGCCAGCGTTCTGGCACTTTGCTTTTTTACAAAATCTTGCCAAATGTCCTCTTCCTCCACAATTAAAGCACTTTTTAATTGCGTATGCAGTAGGAGATACATTATCTTCTTTTTGAGGTTGCTCCCTCCTTAACTCATCTCTTTCAAGTCTTCTTCTTGCCTCTTCAATCAATCTGCCAGTTATATCAGTTAAAGTTAGGCTTTCCTTTGGCAAAATTTCAAGGGAAGTTACGTAGTTATCATAACTTTCATTTAGTGAAGATAGAATTATGTAGACTTGGTGTAGTTCAGAGAAAATAAGCTCTTTCTCGTGCAGTTCTTGAAAAATACTTTGCATAGTTTTCAAATTACTCAGCATATCACCATTAGTCTGGAGATGCGTCCTGAAAAGCTTCCGTGTTAGATTTATGTGAGCACCAACATTATCTCGAACATAAATCCTCTTCAGCTTCTGCCAACACCCAACAGCCGTTTTCTCTCCATGGATATTAACAAGTTGCTTGTCAGTTAAGGTTAAAGCAATTATGCAAATAGCGTGTTCATTTTTATGCATAAATTCTTCTATCTTTAATCTATCTTCTTCATCCTCTGCATCCCATTCTTCTACGTTTGGTGGATTTTCAATTATGTTCCACAAACCTTCTCTTCGTAGAAGTAGACTACATTTTGTAGACCATGATACATAGTTTGTTCCATCCAACTTGGATATAAGGGACAAACTTTGTAGATTGACTTGTGCCATGTTTTTCTTTATATGGATATAAAACTATAATTAATAAAACACAGCTGTCTGTTTACTGTAATGTATAACAACACAAACTCTCACTTTTACATAAATCTGTTTTATCCTAGTTAAACTGACTTTGCAGCCTCTGGGCCCATAACCAGTGTTAAGCCTGGTTTCCCCAACCAGGGTTAGGGAGACAAGCTAAACAGAATGTGCAGCGTTAGTCAGATAGGCACACAGATAAATGAGTGAGCTAAGTTTGTATGTTTATTAACATACAGTAAAAATAACAGATACGCTTGTGCTATCAAAAATATAGTTTATTCCATTATGAGTTCATAGCATAGTCAAAATAACAGTCCAATAGTCATGTATCATTTAGTCAGTCCATTCAGGGATATTCAGTTAGCAAAGTCCATGCAGAATATCCTATGTCAGTTCACTTACAAATCAGTCCTTTGTTTATCTCTCCCGTTCGAGCAATGCAGTCTTGATTCCAAGCAATAATCAGGGATCATCAAAGCCAGAGAGAGAGCAAGCTGCAGTCTTGCTTCTTTTAAAGTGCTTTCACAACCACTCCCCTAATTACTTTCTCATATTTAAAGTTGCAGACACTTTAACATATAAACTATGATTACATATTATTATTTACCTAAACCAGTTAGGGTAAAACAATGTTATCCCTAACAGTATTCTTCAAATATCCCCTCATGCAGGCATTTTGTGAAGATTTGACCATTCTCCTGGATTGGGTTCTTTGCATGACAAGCTGGTGTCAAAGCTTCTTTATCAACTCATTCCTTATGTCCATGAGAGAAAATAAGTTTTGTGGGTTTTATATTATTTCAGAGACACCTAGTGACTAAAGGCGCTCATTGGAAAATGATGCCTTTGGTGTTTTGCAACCTACAACAAGCTTTTCTGAAAGGCTTATTCAGTAGAAGGGTTCATTTGTCCAGCACTACTGTACTTGGAACTGATATCTAAAAGGAGTAACTTTAACAGAATGATAGAATAACAGAGTTGAAGGAACCTTGGAGGTCTTCTAGTCCAGGGGTCGCCAGCCTTTTGGACCTCAGGGACCACCAAACTCATAATTTTAAATCCCAGGGACCACTAACTGGTTCTGTGGGTGTGGCCTAATTTGTGGGTGTGGCTTGGTGGTCATGTGACTGGCTGGGCATGGCTTGTATGTAAATATTATAAATATATAAATATTGAATTTTTTTTATAAAAAAAGAGCAACTTTTACTCAAAAGCAGGCAAAGCAGGCAGACAGATTCAGTTGCTCACAGATTCATTCAGAAATCTATCTATCTGCCATTGGCTAGCTCAGTCTGTCACATAAAATTAGCTTGGAAGCAAACTCATAAAATTTCCTAGCAAGCAAACTCACAAAATTAACTGACAACACACCATGTATGTAAATATTGAATTTTTATTTAAAAAAAGAGCAACTTTTACCCAAAAGCAGGCAAAGCAGGCAAGCAGATTGAGTTGCTCACAGAATCATTTAGTGATCTATCTATCTGCCATCAGCTAGCTCAGTCTCTCAAATTTGCTTGCCGTTAGTCTGTACTGAATAATAGAAACTTCAGTCCTAAGGGACGTTCGATGGTGCTTAAAAGCAGAGCCAAAGATCTAAAGACTAGCTAGAAAGCAAGAAATCCAACCATTTCCTGCTTCCTAGCTAATCTAAATCTCCCGGCATAGCAGAACAGCTGATAGTCGGAAAAAGGAAAAATAGCAATTTAGCAGGCAAGTTTGCTGGGTAAGGAGTGAGTGGGTAGGGAGGGCTCCCACGGGCCATGTGGGCTGGGCAGCCTTGTGTTTCTTTGCAGCCTGGATTAATTGCTTTGGGGGGATGCTCTGGTGGTGAGATTTCTCTGCGGCCCACCAAAATTTTCTCACAGGCCACCAGTGGGCCATGGCCCATCGGTTGGTGACCGTTGTTCTTGTCCACCCTCCCTGTTCAAGAAGGAAACCCTTTATCATTTCAGACAAATGGTTGTCTAATCTCTTCTTAAAAACCTCCAGTGATGGAGCATTCACAGCTTCTAGAGATAAATTGTTCCATTGATTAATTGTTCTAACTGTGCAGAAATGACACATACCACATAACAAAGCCAGTAGTGCCTTAAGCATCATCCTACCAACCACAACTCTGAGTTTCAGGTTCTTCAGCCACCAGAACAAGACAAAGTACCAAATCTGAGAGATCAAGATATGAGATACCTTATAGTGCACCAAATCTAAATTGAATTTTGCCAACCTTGAGTAAGAGTTGCTCCCTTCCCAAGTTTCCAATCAGATTTCTCGAAACTGGCCATTCTGGAATGTATGAATTTTTAAAACCAATGGGAGCCAAATTCTTATTGTCCAATATAGATAAGCCTTTTTAGATTAGTATTTTTCCCAGATTTGCCTCCTTGGATATGCAAAGTGTAGACTCCCTTCAATGATGCATGCAGCCACCCCTCTAAATCTTATTACTGTGGAGATGAATTTTTGTATTTCCCATGAGAGAAACGTTGGAACAGATGTTGCTGTTCACAAATAAGGATTACTCAGCAACAAATATTTGCTTTGTTAGTGAATGGCAATATAGAATAGCACTCTTTCCATGATGGTACAAAGGTAGGGTAACAGATCTAGACTGCAAAAATTTAGACATTAAATACTGTTAGAAGCAGCAAAGAGATCATTTTCTGTATCTCTTTGCTGCCATCTAGTGAATATCTGATTTTTTTTCCTTAGCTCAGATAAAGAAGTCATGTTTATGCATGAGAAAAAGCTTTCTCAAAAGAGACTTACTATCTAAGATATATATATATATATATATATATATATATATATATATATATATATATATATATATATATATACACACACACACACACATATATATATACATATATATATATATATATATATATATATATTTCAGGTTGCATTTTTCTTGATTTTTTGGGGAAAGTGGTAAATGTTTGGAAGTTTAACCCATATACAGGTAGTCCTCAATTTATAACAGTTCATTTAGTGATTATTAAAGTTACAACAGCAGTGACCTTTGCAGAATCCCCACATCATGAGATCGAAATTTAGATGCTTGTCAACTGGTTCGTACTTATGAGCGTGGCCTTGTCCCAAGAGACCTTCAGTCAGTGGGGAAGCCTGATTCACTTAACAACCGGTTTACTAACTTATCAGCTGCAGTGATTCACTTAACAACTGTGGCAAGAAAAGTCATGAAATGGGGCAAAACTCACTTAACAAATATCTCACTTAACAATAAAAATTTTGGTCATAAGTCAAGGACTACCTGTACTGTATATGCTTAGAGTCTGTCTGAAAATCATACTCTGAAAGAGTGCTGAGAGCCACATGCATCCTATGAATTGTTCTTCCCTGAAGCACTTAATGTTCAAAGCAAGAAAAGTGTGAGTTGTCACTGAAACAGTTTCTAATTCTTACCACAGTGGAACAACTTGCCTCCAAAAATTGTGAGTGCTCCATCACTGTAGGTTGTCTGAAATGGTATAGGGTTTTCTGCCTGTTCAGAGGGTTAGACTAGAAGACCTCCAAGGTCCCTTCCAACTCTGTTATTCTGTTATTATTTTTTCAGCAAACTAAAGCAAGAGAAATATTACCAGTATGATGAGTTTTTCTAAAGCCTCCAATAAGGATCAAGTGGCTGCCAAATATGCCTATTGGATCTGCTGCTAACCCTTACTTTAATTCACATTCTGAATAGAAATTCTGGGAGATGTAGTCTCAATACAGCCCAAAGGTGCTTTTTCAGGAGGCAACTGAACTTTCTTGTTTTTCTTTGAAAATGTTACACTTCTCATCCAAGAAGCTTCTTCAGCCCTGAATGGATGCTGGTGGGGAATGGAAGGATTTATATTCCTTGCTGGTCATTTGCATCCTTTTAGAGAGTTGTCGAAGCCACTTGGAGGTTTATCTGTGTCCTCAGAGTGACCTGATTGGTACAAATGGGTATGGAGCCTTCTTGGCTGCAGGATGTTTTCTGCCCTGTGTTCCTTCACTGTTGAAGATAGGTGCAGTCTGTTGGTGATGAATCTGTGTTGTCAGCATCTCAAACTGAAGCAAACTGAAGGAGCAGCTTTCGGATTCCCCACCCCACCTGTCTTTGCAAACGCGGAGGAGATTCTAACCAATTCCCCGGTGCTATGGATTACAACAAAGAAAGCAAAGAAGCGACCACGCCAGAAGAGGAGACGGGGTAAATGAGCGACAATTTTAAACAGATTAAGGAATAGGAGGGAAAAAACTCCTCTCCCTTCAATCTTTCTGACTAATTTATGTTCACTGGCTAACAAGATGGATGAAATTCATCTCTTAAATAGATGGAATTCTGATTTTCATAATTCAGCTGTTCTTTGTTTTACTGAAACCTGGCTTAATCCACAAATTCATGGGGACAACACCATATACACCCCAGGATTTCAGACATTTAGATTGGACAGAATTGAAGAGACATCAGGTGAAACAAAGGGTGGAGGATTATGTTTATATATCAACAACAGTTGGTCTCAGGATATAACTATAATATATAAGTTTTGTGATGAAAACTTAGAGTCTTTACACATCAACTGCAAGGCATTTTACTCTCCACATGAATTCTCCTCATTTCTCCTAATAGCTGTGTATGTTTCTCTACAAGCCTGTGTAAACAAGGCATTATGAACTCTTGCTGATCAAATTATGGAGGCTGAAGCCAAACATCCAAGTTCCCTTCCCATCATTTTAGGAGATTTCAATCAAACAAATTTAAGGAAAGAGCTCCCAAAATATTTCCAACATGTAAATTGTCCCACCAGAGGCAAAAATACTTTAGTCCACTGCTACACAACAATAAAAGATGCTTATAGGTCTTTACCATGAGCAGCTGTGGGACACTCTCACCACTGCATGATTCACCTTGTACCTGCCTACAGGCCAAAACTTAAAACCATTAAACCAACAATTAAATCAGTGAAGACTTGGTCAGATGAGGCAAAGCTGAAACTCCAGGCCTGCCTTGATTGCACAGATTGGAATGTTTTTGAAGATGCCTCTGCAGACCTAGATGACCTCACAGGTACTGTAACATCATATGTTAGCTTCTGCGAAGACTTATGTGTACCAACAAGGAACCTGCAAATATATAGTAACAATAAACCTTGGTTCACAGCTAAACTTAAGCAGCTACGTCGTTCCAAAGAGGAAGCCAACAGAAAAGGTGACAGAATGCTATACAACCAGAAACATATTAACAAGAGAGATCAGAGCAGCAAAAAGAAGCTACTCTGAAAAGTTAAAGAATCAATTCTCAACAAATGAACCAGCAAACATGTGGAAAACTCTTAAAAACATCACTGGCTTTCAGCAAACCTCCTTCCCAGGCAGAAGGAAATCAACAACTGGCAGATGACCTGAATGTGTTTTACTGCAGGTTGGAAAATAAACTACAGCCACCTATCTCCACAACCCACATCTCAAACACACCAACAACAGCCAAGCCTCCTACAACTGGCCCCAATCCATTGGGCTCACAACCTCAGAAAAAGAAGTGCAAGATCTATTGCACAGACAGAAGCCAGGAAAAGCACCAGATAAGATAACCCCTTCTTGCTTAAAAGTCTGTGCTGACCAATTGGCCCCCATCTTCACCCGAATCTTCAATAGATCACTAGAGATGTGCTAGGTTCCTTCCTGCTTCAAACATTCTACCATCATCCCAGTGCCAAAGAAGCCCTCCATCAAGGAACTGCTTGACTACAGACCAGTTGCTCTAACATCGGTAGTTATGAAAATCTTTGAAAGGCTTGTGTTGTCCCACCTGAAAACCATCATGGATCCACTGTTAGATCCCATGCAGTTTGCATACCGAGCAAATAGATTGACCGATGATGCTATTAACATGGCTCTGCATTACATCTTACAACACCTTGAATCTCCAAATACCTACACAAGGGTCCTCTTTGTAGATTTCAGTTCAGCATTCAATATCATCATTCCAGACACTCTTCTAAGTAAATTAAACCTGAACACACTTGTAAGTGAATCATAAGCTTCCTAACAGACAGGAAGCAGCAGATGAAGCTAGGTGGAATCACATCCGATACCTGTACAATCAGCACAGGGGGCCCCCAAAGCTGTGTGCTATCTCCACTTTTCTTCTCCCTATATACCAATGACTGCACCTCAAACGATCCAATGAATCTGCATACAGACAGGAGGTTATACAACTTGCCTCATGGTATAATTGGAATAATCTGGAACGGAACATACTCAAAACCGTAGAAATGGTAGTAGACTTTAGAAGAAACCCTCCCATACTACCACCTCTTACAATACTAGACAACACAGTATCAACAGTAGAGACCTTCAAATTTCTAGGTTCTACTATATCACATGACCTAAAATGGACACCTAACATCAAAAACATCATCAAAAAAGCACAACAAAGAATGTTCTTTCTGCACCAACTCAGAAAGCTCAAACTGCCCAAGGAGCTGCTGATAAAGTTCTACAGAGGAATTATTGAGTCTATCATCTGCACTTTTATAACTGTCTGGTTTGGTTCTGCAACCCAACAGGGCAGACACAGACTCCAGAGAGTAATTAGGACTGCAGAAAAAACCATTACTACCCACCTTCCTTCAATCGAGGACCTGTATACTGCACGAGTCAAAAAGAGAACTGTGAAAATATTTACAGATTCCCTCACATCCTGGACGTAAGCTGTTTCAACTCCTTCCCTCAAAACAATGCTATAGAGCACTGAACATCAGAACAACTAGACACAAGAACAGTTTTTCCCCGAAAGCCATCACTCTGCTAAACAAATAATTCCCTCAACACTATTTACAAAGTGTACACTATTATTACTGTTAATCTTCTTGTCACTCCTTGTCACCCATCCCCTCCCACTTGTGATTGTAGGACTGTAACTTTGTTGCTTGTATCCTTACGATTTATATTGACTGTGACCAGCTGCTACGATGATATAATGAAGATGTAATAGTACAATGATGTAATGCTGGAAATGAGTCAACAAGGTTATTGGGCTGATATCACTTTAATAAGTGTAATAATTGCAATAAAAAGAGACCAGGTTGGGATGTATCTCTGTCTCACCATGTGTGCTTCTGTGCTGTACTTACTGATTACTAATTGCTACTATTTAAAATACAAACTTCTGTTTACTGTATTTGCTTCTGGGTTGTCTCACATACTCACACTGTGCGTACTCTAACAAAAACCATTCATGCTTCTGCACCACACAATTTCAATGCATACATAAGAGCAACCCAATTGTGCAGCAAATCAAGCTACAGCCGTGGGGTGTGAATCACTGGGATTATTTGAATAGCACCAAAGGATTCTGGGAGAGCCAAAAGACGTTCACTGTGAGCTACAGAGAAGATGCAGTCCTAGGCTATTTACCAGCTTTAAGTGGCTAATCCACAAATCTTACTTGGTTGATTGGCTCTCCTGTCATAATTTGCAGGATTGCTGGGAAAGTCATATTTAGGTCTCAGTTTACCCTACAACTGAAACAACCTAAGTAGTTAATTTTCATGCTATATTCTCCTTTCATTAGGTTCATTTCTCGGGGCTCTATAGATGGATGCTGGCAGGGAGAAGAGAGAACTGCTGCATTGGTTTCAAGACCTGGCATATGGATGAACAGGTAATGCATTAATTAGATGCAGATAAACACAACTCATTTTTTCCTGGACTCTCCTTTAATTAATGTTGGTGGCTTATGAAATGCAACTGTTGATCATGATGTATGAGTTACAGCCCCTATCTAAGGAACTGCTTATTCAGCCTGCTATCTTGGGATAATCATTCCTGAACCTGCTTCAACTTCTAATTTGCTTATATGCTGGAGTGATGAATTAGCAGTTGAAATAAGGTGAAAGAAAATGAATTGATCTTGGCAGGATGGAGATTCTTCCTTTTCCTTTCCTTTAGCTAGGCTAGGGACAGGAGGAGAGAGAAATACAGTGACTTAAGAATAATCCAGTGGTATATACCTCTTAGACATCATTAAAACAGCAGAAAATGTGAAAAAAATTATTTTGGATCTGTGCTTCTACATCTATTCATTTATTTGTGGCTTCCAAGCCCAGGAATGATGTCACTGGAAGGTGGAAGCTGATGGTTTTGACTCTTTCCCTAAGGAGAGATTGATGATGTCCCAACGTCAAAATACTGTAAGTTTTCATTTACCTATTTTGAGACTTGTAAAAAAAAAAAAATAGAGAATTGTTCCAATGAAGATCACGGAAGCCATAATCGGCATAAGTGATCAACTGCTCTGAGGTTTGGAGTTCATTTTCATTTCACCATCTCAGTGCTTATCATCCTTGGTGTGAATCCGTAGAGAAGGCGTCAGTTCCCATTTGACTAATATCTCCAGAGAATTCCCAGAGTCCCAGAGTCACATCTACCTGACCCACAAGAGTGGGGGGAGGCAAGGAATGTGGCATGTCCCATCCCTGAGGGAGATATACCTGATGGGATACAGAAGGAGGGCCTTCTTCATGGTGGCTCCCTCCCTCCCTCAGAATCAATCCCCCAGAGATTAGAATGGCCCCCACTCTAACACTCTTCTGGAAGGCCCTTCAGACGTGATTCTGCCAGTAGGCTTGGGAAACGCAGAGCAGAATGGAGTCCATTAAATGGCTGGTGTGATGTGTTGTCACTTATTTTATTAAGTGATTATCCTCTTTTATTAGTTTTATTGTTTTATATAGGAGGTTTTTATATTCCTGTAAGCTGCCATGTGCAAATAAGCAGCAATATAAATTTCCTAAAATAAATATTCCCTAAAACCCTGCTGGGCCTTGGTAGCTTTGCTTGTGTTGGCAGGCTAGGTGAACAGTGAGGTTTCCATGGTTTTGTGCCATCCTGTAGCACCTACAACTAGTCCCATATCCCCCATGCCCCTAAGATACCTCACACTCCTTAATTGGGACTCCTCTTAACAAGTTGCTAGATTGTTTAATGATCACAATTGTGGTTGTGGAGCAAAGTGTTCATGTGGCATCTCCCTTAAAGACTGCTTTCAATAGTCAAGATTCTACTCCAAGTGCGGTTGTATTTTATTTTTAAGTAAGTCAGTTAAGAGCAGCTACATTTAGACAATGCATAAAGCTCAATTAGCTTTAATCTTAGGCTGCTTTTTGTGCATCTGAGCATGTGGTGCTTGGCTGGGTGATTTGGTCCAAGTCACTCTTTCTCAGCCCAACTTACCTCACAAGGTGGTTTTTGTGGAAAAAATAGGAGGAGAAAGAAGTGAGGTGGAAGGAATATTACTAGATATGTTTGCCATTTTGAAATTATAAAGGTCAGCCAAAAAAAAAAAAATATTACCAAATTAGCTTTTGATTCAATGTAGCATATGAGCCTAGAAAATTGATTTAATTCAGAAACCCAGTTGTGCTGTCAGAACACAGCCATGAAAATTATAATCTTCAATGTGACAGAAGGGGACTGTAGCTAAACATGTGGAGAATAAACACACTGAGCTTTTTACCTAGTTTTATTTCATGTTAATTTCATTTGTGCTTTAAATTTAGTTAAATTTAATTTTTGTCTTGGCATTACATGCTTTTTAAAGTAGTCCCCCACCTGTCTCCAATCAAGACAGGTGTGATCTTTGGGCCAAAACAGATAATCTCTGCCATGCAGCAATTTCTTACCCTCCCAAAATTCTGGAATCTTTCCACTTCCATTTCCTGAGGTACTTAAAGGAAAAGGTTTGCCATTTGAGGTAACATGAACTAAACAGAAATGGATTTGCACACAGGCAGAACCTTTCAGTGTCCCTGAGATTATTCATGCTCTGTCAATGGGAGAAAATTAGATTTGTCTCCTGAGCAAAACCTTCCTCAATTAGATGTTGGCATCAGAGGAAAAATCTATAAAGCAGGGTGAAAGATTGTATCTTAAATGAAGACCCATGAAGGACCGAAGGCTTTCATTTGACCAGCTTAGATGCAAAAATTAACTTTCTCTG
>JAUCBL010000985.1:0-28251 GCA_033807585.1 Hydrophis major | reverse complement strand
AGTCTAAGTCCTATGGCTGTCTAAAAGCATACTGGCTTGGGAATTCTGGGAGTTGAAGTCCACACATTTCCAAGCTGCCAAGGGGGGGGAGAAACATCGCTATAAGCAGGTTCAGCGAACATTGGACCAAGTCCCGTCTCCCAAACTTTGAGTTCGTCTGGGAACGCCTTGCCTGGATGCTTTGGAAAATGTTGGTTGTCTCCACCCCATCACCCACCCACCCTCTGCATTTGTGGCCTGGGAGGCCTTGCTTCTTGCTCAGGGCTGTTGAAAAACCACCCCTTAGCTTCATAAAGGCACAACCAGAAAGCCAACGTAATCCTAAATTGTATTAACAGAGGGATACAATCAAGATCAAGGGAGGTACTAATACCACTCTGTAAAGCCTTAGTAAGGCCACACCTAGAGTCCTGCATCCAGTTTTGGTCACCATACTATAAAAAAGATGTTGAGACTCTAGGAAAAGTGCAGAGAAGAGCAACCAGGAGGATTAGGGGACTGGAGGCTAAAACATATGAAGAACAGCTACAGGAACTGGGCCTGGCTGGTCTAGGGAAGAGAAGGACCAGGGGAGACAGGAGAGCATCTTCCAATATTGGAGGGAGGGGCTGCCCCAGAGAGGAAAAAGGGGGTCAAGCTATTATCCAAAGCACCCAAAGGCCAGACAAGGAAGAATGGATGGAAACTGAACCAGAAGAGATTTAACCTGGAAATAAGGAGAAACTTTCTGACAGGGAGAACAATCAATCAACAGAACCGAAGTTGCCTTCAGAAGTTGTGGGAGCTTCATCATTGGAAGCTTTCAAGAAGAGACTGGACTGCCATTGGTCAGAAATGGTGTAGGGTCTCCCGGTTGGGTGAGGGGTTGGGCTAGATGACCTCCAAGGTCCCTTCCAACTCTGATTATCTGTTAAGAACCACGAATTTTCTCCTTTGCCAGCACAAATTTGAAAAGCGTTTCAATCTTCCCGCTAATCATCTTCATTGAATAACCTCAGATTTCCGGGTTTAGGGAGCCTCTGCGAGATACTAATTCGTTCTCTTCTACCTTCCTGGCCTATAGATCTTTCTTGGAAAGGATAATGAAAAATCAATGCCAAGCAAAACCTTTACAAAGCTTGTGTGTGTGTGTGTCCCCCTCACACACACACACACACACATACACACACACAAACCACCAGGTCTTCGTTAAGACTCATTTGGCTGCATTTTCACCTCCCTTTGGAGCCCAGCCAGGCCCAGTGATACGGCGGGCAGCTCCAGAGCGAATCAATCTGGTGTGTGTGGAGGGGAAACACTACTGGATAGATCCATTGGCAAGGATCTCTCTCTCCCCCCCCCACCCGCCCTGCCCCCAGCCAGCTCTAAACAAAAGCTGATGTTTTTCCAGATGTTTGGGGAACAGTGGTTCCCAGAATTCCAACAGATTGGCTGGGAGAAGGCGATCCCATCCCATCTGGAAGGACACTGTAGGCCTGTCCCTGTTATTGCAACTGCGGAATCTCGACGCCTGGAATTTCCTTCCCTCCGTTTGCCCCCCACCCTAAGCAAAAATCCACTCGGATAATCCCCTCCCTTCGAGAGAAATAGCAGGTAAGCACAGGTGAGGACTGTTGGGTCCCCAGCTGGGAAGAGAGGCGTCCCCCCAAGCCTGCCCTCATCCTCCCCCCCCCACATCTTTGTCAGCAAGACAACTCAACCTCCCCCCCTGAGTAAATCACTCCGCTGCCTTCAGATTTAATATCGGAGCTATTTGCCCGGATCAAATCGGATTTGTAACAAACCCGAAACTCGGATTCTTCCTTCAACTGTCAATCCGTCTGTTCATCCTCAATTAATGGCCAAGGAGAGGATCAGGGTTTAAGCGGTACCAAGGTTGGGAGGGCGGCTTGTAATCCCACTGCAAACTCACTCTGTTTGGCACAGCCTGCAGCGTTGATTCGTCCTCCCAGAGGGGCTTCTGAGGGGGCAGGGGGGGCGGGGGGGGACAAGACATGGCAGCCTAGGGCTGTTGGCCCCTGAAGTTTTAAGGAGCATCCTTGGGATGGGAGGATTGGTCTTTCTTTGGAAGAACCACAATCAGGACTTCCCAGCTGGCCGATTGGTATGTGCTTCCTTTCTAAGGACTTGGGTACCAAGGAACTGGCCAGTATTTAAATTACTTGCATGACAATAAAGCAGCAGGACAGATTCTGATTGCTCTGAACTTCCTAGCCATCCAGTTCTTGAGCCAGAAATAAGGCCTCTGCCATGCCAGGAAAGAGACAAAGAGCAATCTAGACTCTTTGTGGCCCACACGGGAGGAAGGAAGGAAGGAAGGAAGGAAGGAAGGAAGGAAGGAAGGAAGGAAGGAAGGAAGGAAGGAAGGAAGGAAGGAAGGAAGGAAGGAAGGAAGGAAGGAAGGAAAAGAATGGAGGGAGAAGAGGAAGGAAGGGAGTGGGAGGAAGGAAGGAAGGAAGGAAGGAAGGAAGGAAGGAAGGAAGGAAGGAAGGAAGGAAGGAAGGAAGGAAAGGGAGAGAAGGGAAGGAAGGAAGGAAGGGAAAGAAGGAAGGAAAGGAAGGAAGGAAAGGAAGGAAAGAAGGAAGGAAGGGAAGGGAGAGAAGGAAAGGGAGGAAGGAAGGGAAGGAAGGAAGGAAGGGAAAGAAGGAAGGAAGGGAAAGAAGGAAGGAAAGGAAGGAAGGAAGGGAAGGAAGGAAGGAAGGAAGGAAGGGAAGGGAGAGAAGGAAGGAAGGAAGGAAGGAAGGAAGGAAGGAAGGAAGGAAGGAAGGAAGGAAGGAAGGAAAGGAAGGAAAGAAGGAAGGTAGGGAAGGGAGAGAAGGAAAGGGAGGAAGGAAGGGAAGGAAGGAAGGGAAAGAAGGAAGGAAGGGAAAGAAGGAAGGGAAGGAAGGAAGGAAGGAAGGGAAGGGAGAGAAGGAAGGAAGGAAGGAAGGAAGGAAGGAAGGAAGGAAGGGAAAGAAGGAAGGGAAGGAAGGAAGGGAAGGAAGGAAGAGAAGGAAGGGAGAGAAGGGAGGAAGGGAAGGGACAGAAGGAAAGGGAGGAAGGAAGGGAAGGAAGGAAGGGAAGGAAGGGAAAGAAGGAAAGGAAGGAAGGGAAGGAAGGAAAAGAAGGAAGGGAAGGAAGGGAAGGAAGGAAGGGAAGGAAGGGAAGGGAGAGAAGGAAAGGGAGGAAGGAAGGGAAGGAAGGAAGGAAGGGAAAGAAGGAAGGAAGGGAAAGAAGGAAGGAAATGAAGGAAGGGAAGGAAGGAAGGAAGGAAGGGAAGGGAGAGAAGGAAGGAAGGAAGGAAGGAAGGAAGGAAGGAAGGGAAAGAAGGAAGGGAAGGAAGGAAGAGAAGGGAGAGAAAGAAGGGAGGAAGGAAAGGGAGAGAAGGAAAGGGAGGAAGGAAGGGAAGGAAGGAAGGGAAGGAAGGGAAGGAAGGGAAAGAAGGAAAGGAAGGAAAGGGAGGAAGGAAGGGAAGGAAGGAAAGGAAGGAAGGGAAGGAAGGGAAGGAAGGAAGGAAGAGAAGGAAGGGAAGGGAGAGAAGGGAAGGGAGGAAGGGAAGGGAAGGAAGGAAGGAGAAGGGAGAAGAGGAAGGGAGAAGGAAGGAAGGAAAGTGGGGGGAGGGAGGGAAGGAGAGATGGAGGGAAGGTAAAGGAAGGGAGGAAGGAAAGAAGGAAGGAAGGAGAGTGAGGAAGGAAAGAGACAGATAAAGGAAGAAAGATAAAGGAAGGAAGGAGAAGGAAGGGAGGAAGGGAGGAGATAGAGGATGGGAGGGAGGAAAAATGGAGGGAGGGAGGAAAAGGGAGGGAAGGAAAGAATGAAGGAGACAGTGAGGAAGAAAGGAAAGAGATAGACAAAGGGAGGGAGGGAGGGAAATGAGAAAGGGAAAAGGAGAAAAGGAAGTAAGTAAGGAGGGTGGGAGGAAGAAAGGGAGGAAGGTGGGAAGGAAGGAAGGAGAGAAATAAGGAAGGAAGGAAAGAAGGAGATAGGGAGGGAAACAAGGAAGGAAGGAAGGAAAAAGAGAAAGGGACAAAGAGGAGAGGGAGGGAGGGAGGAAAGAAAGGAACAAAAGAAGGAAGGGGGAAAGAAGGAAGGAAGGAGAGAAACAAGGAAGAAGGAAGGCTTCTGACAATAAGGGAAGCTGGATTCACTTAACAACCCTGGCAAACGAGGTCATAAAATCAGACAGTGCCTCATTCAACAACCGCTTAGCTTAGCATCCCAGCCTTCCCAGCCAACCGCCCCTCAGGATACCAGCCACGGGTGGGCATTGGTGCCCGAAGGGTGTCCATTGAGGTGGCCCTGGAATGGCATTTTTGGCTGAAGGTCAACCCCTCCTTACGAAGGGCTGGAGCGGCTGAGATCCTGCTGCGAATACAACGGCAAGCATGTCCAGCATGTCGGGATGCTTCCCTTTGTGAGTTTCCTTCCTGAAGAATGAGACTCCAAAACAGGCCGGTTTATTTGGGGGGGGGGGGAGGGAAGGGAGGTGGAGCAATTAACCAAAGTGACCCAGGAGTCGTGGCTTATATTTTTATAAATTAGATCAAGTCAAGAAATTAGATCAAGAGCACCCACGGAGTTTGCTCAGGGAAGGGAAAATCCCGGATTAATCTCTGCTAAATCCCTCAGAATCCAGGGGCTCTTAAGCAACTGTGCAATTGAACGTTTCTGAAGGTTGCTATTTAGGAATTGTGCCGAGCGTGAATTCCGTTTCCCAGAGGGCATATTTAGCCTTCACGAGCCCCTCTCTCTAATCCGAGTTACCTAAGATGAGATCAGAAAGAGAGAGAGAGAATTATAGATAGAGAATTAGAGAGAGAATGAGAGAGAAAGAGAGAGAATTATAGACAGACAGACAGACAGATAATTGGTTACATAGACAGAGAGAGAATGAGAGAGATAGAGAGAGAGATAGAGAGAGAGAGATAGTTGGTTACACACACACACAGAGAGAGAGAATTAGAGAGAATGATAGAGAGAGAGAGAGAGAGAGAGAATTAGAGAATGATAGATAGATAGATAATAGAGAGAGAATTAGAGAATGAGAGAGAGAGAGAGAGAGAAAGAGAGAGAGAGAATTAGAGAGAATGATAGATAGATAGATAGATAGATAGATAGATAGATAGATAGATAGATAGATAGATAGATAGATATAGAGAGAGAATTAGAGAATGATAGATAGATAGATAGTTATATAGAGAGAGGGAGAATTAGATAGATAGATAGATAGATAGATAGATAGATAGATAGATAGATAGATAGATAGATAGATAGATAGATAGATAGACAGAGAGAGAGAGGGGGAGAGGGAGATCACCTAATGTTATGTATTAATTTATTTGGTTTGCAGGAGGCTTAAATGTCACAGTTCCAGGACAAAGTTCTAGGACCCTGTCATGGTGATTTCAATGACCACAATCTCTTGAGAGAAATACATCATTTCTCAACACTATGGGGCAATAAATCAGAAATGTGGCTCCCCCCCCCCCCCCCCCCATTTACTGATGGGAAAGCTATTAACCTTTGCAACGTATCGACTGCCCTTCCGCAGGATGCTTGACCCAATGGCTAAATTAACACATTTTTCTGCATTTACGCTAAAAAGTTGAACCCTAAACTCGCCAGCCAGACTGCATCCGGGCATCTGATTTAGCCACAAAAACCTTAACCAGGATTAACTCCAACCCAACGTGTTGCAAGCAAGTCTTTTGTGTCTTTATCTATGATCCGGTGAGGTGTCTCCGTGAGAATGCAACCACAACGAGAGAGAGAAAAAACAAACCAACAAACCAACCACAATGGGATAGACAAAAATCCCCGCCTTTCAAAAAACAAAAAAACAACCTTTACAGGACTGCAATTATTGAGGAGGTAACGATTTCCACATTCTGGGGATTTATACCTGGGGTGTCTTTTCACCCAATCAAAGGCAGGATTTCCTTTTTAACCTTCACTTAGCTTGCCTTCCCCACCCCCCCACCCCCGTCTTAGCAACAACCTCACAACAGATGCTATTCCCTAAAAGAGGCTCCTGCGGTGAGCCACAGGCAACTCAATCTCGACATGTTTACTCAGAAGTAAATCCAGCTGTGTCCCCTTCTTTAATGGCAGAGAGGCTTTGTACCTGTTAACCACGGAGCCCTTGGCTGTCACTCACTGTCAAAAACCGATTTCTAAATCTTCCTGAATTCTGCCTCAGTTTGGGGAATGGGATCTTCCTCTCCAGTGGCCCAAAAGGCACACAAACATTTCTCTCTCTTTCTCTCTCCTTCTCCCTCTCCCCACCCTCTCTGTTTCTCTCTGTGTGTTTCTCTTTCTCTCTCCCTTTCTCTCTCTCCCTCTTCCTCTCTCTCTCTCTCTGTCTCCTCTCTGTTTCTCTCTCTGTTTCTCTCTGTGTGTTTCTCTTTCTCTCTCTTTCTCTTTCTCTCTCCTTCTCCCTCTCCCTCTCCTTGTCTCCCTCTCTCTCTCTGTCTCCCTCTCTCTGTTTCTCTCTGTGTTTCTCTTTCTCTCTCTTTCTCTCTCCTTCTCCCTCTCCCTCTCCTTGTCTCCCTCTCTCTCTCTGTCTCCCTCTCTCTGTTTCTCTCTGTGTGTTTCTCTTTCTCTCTCCCTTTCTCTCTCTTCCTCTCCCTCTCCCTCTCTCTCTCTCCCTCTCTCTGTTTCTCTCTGTGTGTTTCTCTTTCTCTCTCCTTCTCCCTCTCCTGTCTCTCTCTCCCTCTTCCTCTCTCTCTCTCTCTGTCTCCTCTCTGTTTCTCTCTCTGTTTCTCTCTGTGTGTTTCTCTTTCTCTCTCTTTCTCTCTCCTTCTCCTTCTCCCTCTCCTTGTCTCCCTCTCTCTCTCTGTCTCCCTCTCTCTGTTTCTCTCTGTGTGTTTCTCTTTCTCTCTCTTTCTCTCTCCTTCTCCCTCTCCCTCTCCTTGTCTCTCTCTCCGTCTCCCTCTCTCTCTCTGTCTCCCTCTCTCTGTTTCTCTCTGTGTGTTTCTCTTTCTCCCTTTCTCTCTCTTCCTCTCCCTCTCCCTCTCTCTCTCTCCCTCTCTGTTTCTCTCTCTCTGTTTCTCTCTGTGTGTTTCTCTTTCTCTCTCTTTCTCTCTCCTTCTCCCTCTCCCTCTCCTTGTCTCTCTCTCCGTCTCCCTCTCTCTGTTTCTCTCTGTGTGTTTCTCTTTCTCTCTCCTTCTCCCTCTCCCTGTCTCTCTCTCCCTCTTCCTCTCTCTCTCTCTCTCTGTCTCCTCTCTGTTTCTCTCTCTCTCTGTTTCTCTCTCTCTCTCTCTCTCCTTCTCCCTCTCCCTCTCCCTGTCTCTCCCTCCCTCCCTCTCCCTCTTCCCCATCCTCTCTATTTCTCTCTCTGTTTCTCTCTGTGTGTTTCTCTTTCTCTCTCCCTTTCTCTCTCTTCCTCTCCCTCTCCCTCTCCCCCTCTCTCTCTCCCTCTCTGTTTCTCTCTCTCTGTTTCTCTGTGTGTGTTTCTCTTTCTCTCTCTTTCTCTCTCCTTCTCCCTCTCCCTCTCCTTGTCTCTCTCTCCGTCTCCCTCTCTCTGTTTCTCTCTGTGTGTTTCTCTTTCTCTCTCCTTCTCCCTCTCCCTGTCTCTCTCTCCCTCTTCCTCTCTCTCTCTCTCTCTGTCTCCTCTCTGTTTCTCTCTCTCTCTGTTTCTCTCTCTCTCTCTCTCCTTCTCCCTCTCCCTGTCTCTCTCTCCCTCTTCCTCTCTCTCTCTCTCTCTGTCTCCTCTCTGTTTCTCTCTCTCTCTGTTTCTCTCTCTTTCTCTCTCCTTCTCCCTCTCCCTGTCTCTCTCTCCCTCTTCCTCTCTCTCTCTCTCTGTCTCCTCTCTGTTTCTCTCTCTCTCTGTTTCTCTTTCTCTCTCTCTCTCCTTCTGTCTCTCCCTCCCTCCCTCTCCCTCTTCCCCTCCCTCTCTCTCTGCTTGTCTCTCTGTCTCTGTCTCTCTTGTCTCTATCTCTCTCCCTCTTTCTCTCTCTCTCTCTGTCTCTCTCTGTCTCTTTCTCTCTCTCTCTCATGTTGATTTGTAAACTAAGTTAATGGGAGAAAAACAGTGCTCCCTGAAGATAATTACAGGCTCCCCAAATACACAAGAGAATGTCAGCAAACAACCATCCCCTTCACTTCCTTCCCACAAAGACAGAACCTGGGGTGCCCAAACTGCACCCCCCTTCCCCAGCTTCCCAAAATGCCCTTGTTTTTTCTGAGGGCACAGTGAAACCCCAAAGGCTGCTCAGCCTGCGTGAACCTGAGTTTAAATCGCTGCCAAACTCAACGGGGCGAAATTGAGATGGGAGATTTCAGGAGGAGAGGTCGGACGACGTCCACGGAAGGGAGGGGGCCAGCTGGCACCTGTGGCTTCCAAAGGGGGAGTATTCTCCTTGCACCCCCTTCTTCTCCCCCGTTTAAAAAGTCTTGGCGAGAGGAATTTGGGAGAAGTTTGATCCGACTCCTTACTCGGGCAGCCCTGCAGCCCTGCGGGTCCTTGTGGGGGGGGGGGGGAAGGAAGCAGCTTCGGAAGGACGCGGCACAGCTCCCTCCTCCTCCTCCTCCTCCTTGCCCACCGCCGCCGTTGCCAGGAGCCCACTGCTCAGCTTGGTTGCGGGGGGCGGGTGGGGCGGGTGAAGCTTCTGCCTGCCGCTTCACTCACAGGTCGGGCCGAGAGGGAGAGGGAGAGAGAGGCTGGGGGAGCCCGATGGGGCGATTGCGTTGCCAAAGGATTTGAGCCGAGAGAGAAAGGCTGGTGCCCCGCTCGGGGTTGAAGAACAGCCGGGAAGAAAGAAAGAGAGAGAGAGTTTAAAAATGACCTTCTCCTCCTCCTCACTTCCCACCCGCAGCAGTTGCGAAGCTGGGGGCCGCCCTACCCCAAAACTGGAAGGGTGGGGGCTGGTCTGGGTAGAGACGGAGGTTTCGGGGGAATTAGAAGCAACCGGCGGTTGATGGTACCAAATGGGGACGCCGCCTCCCCTCTTCCCCCCGCCCCCGCTTCCGTCCTGACCCCAAAAGAGCTCCTCTTCCCGCTAAAACAGCCGGAGGCTGGGCTCTCCCTCCGCTGCCGCCGCCAGCGGTTGCCTACCTTGTGCCTGGGCCCCAGCGAACGCGGCGAAGAGAAGGCGGAATGCCAGGAACGCCTTCATTGCCTGGCGGTGGCGATGGCGATGGCGGGATTGTGGTGGGGGGGTGGGGGGGGAGGCAGTCCTCGGGGCGGACGCTCCCGAAATGCGGGGGCGGGGGGAGAAGGAGGGAGAGAGACGGAGGGGGGCGCAGCAGCAGCGCCCCCCAAAAACTAGCCGGTCTCTCTCTCTCTCTAGTCGCTTCCCTCCCGTGTCTTCAGGGCAAAGCGGCCGCGCTTGACTCAACCCGTGTTGGCGCTTCCAGACGAGCAAGGGTTGGTGGTGGTCCGGGGGGGGGGGTGTCTCCAGGCAGCCCGCCGGCCCCGTGATGTTCCGCCGGCGAAAGCGGCGGCTCCGTTCAGCACCGCGGACAGCGCCTAGCGTCTGCGCCGGGGATCGACGGGCGTCTGGTGCTGAAGGACAGCTCCTTACCGTAAAGCCCCGAATAGAGCGCCTGCCAAAATCATCTCGACGGCCGGCCCCTTGAGGGCTGGCAATCCTTCCAGGCGGTCGCTCTTTGAGGGCGGGGGTGGGTGGGTGGGTGGGGAGGAGGAGAGACGGGCCAGGGGTGGAGGTGGTGGATGTCCCCGAGTGGGAGAGGAAGAAGAAGAAGGAGCCCTGGTTTTCTTTGTATATCTTTGGGGCGCTCCAGTGCGGGGGGGGGGTAGGGGAAATGGCGTGGCTCTTTGTCCCGCTTCAAAAAGGCAGGAATAAGCAAGAACAGAGTTCTCGTCTCCTGCATATATCTTTACAACCCACCCACCCACCCACTTTGGAGAGTTATCCCCAAGTGAGATACTGACAGTCATAACAGAGCCTTATAAACAGAGTTGGAATGAGGGTGGGGGAGATATCCATTAGGGAAAGGGGCAACCGAGTCTTGGATCCTGAACTTTTAGGGCTTCCAACATCTTGCTCTCTCTCTACACACTATTTCCTTCCCAGCCTGTCCTGCCCTCCCCTCCTTGAAAATGCTGATCAAAAGACTCCCATCTATTCTCCGGGCCTTTTTTTCTTTTCTTTTTTCTTTTGGATCAACGGGATAATGAAGATGGCTTTTGAGCATACCGACGACAATAAATTATTACTTTGCGCTCAATAAATGCCAAGGTTGCAGCCAGCTGCATCAGCAACACACTGTGCTCACAGCAGAAGTGGGAGGGGTAGGAGAGAGCATGAGAGAAGGGACTTAATTATCATCAAGTCAGAGTTCAAAGCCAACAGCTTTCCCCTACCTAGCAGTGGGAAGGCTCAGAGGGGCACGTGGGAAGGAGGAAACGTGGCAAGGAAAAAGATCTCACCCCCCTCAAAAGGAGAAAGAGAGAGGAAGAGAGAGAGAGACCGAGGGGTTTTTATAATCTCTTCTCTCTCTCTTTTTGCAGTCTGCCTGTTGACGAGATGTGTCATTTCTCCACCTCCTCGCTGGAGCTTTGCTAAGGCCACCTCTGGCACAATGTGCTTCTGAGCACTAGGTGAAAATTAATGTGGCTACCTACCAAGTCTGGGAATGAAGGGGAGAGAAAGATCCGGCGGCCTGACATTTTCCCCGCAGAGCTGGTGAAGATCGCTAGACATCCATGATGGCTCTACTTGGGGGGGAATTTCCACCCAGGATGAGCCACAAGCTCAGGGCAAGAATTTAGATTCCAATGTGCCACTATTAAAGAAGGCAATTAAATTAAGTTAATGCAACAAATCAAACCACACCTGGACAAGTGGGAAAACTTGTTACAATTATCCTTGATTAGGAATAAGAGCTACCCATAAAAATGAATATTTTTGCTGAGGTTATTATATTTCTTCCAAATCATTCCAATAAAGCTGGGTGGGAAAAAAAATATTTTGAAGAATTAAATAAAATAATGTCAAAATATATTTGGCAAGGGGACAAAAAGCAAGAATCAGTCTGAAAATGTTACACAAGACTCTCAAAACAGTGAACCTTGGGCTACTTCTGGCTCTTTGGCTGTTCCTGTCCAGGCCACGTGAATTGCTCTTATAGAACAATAGAATAGAATAGAATAGAATAGAATAGAATAGAATAGAATAGAATAGAATAGAATAGAATAGAATAGAATAGAATTCTTTTATTGGCCAAGTGTGATTGGACACACAAAGAATTTGTCTTTGCTGCATAAGCTCTCAGTGTACATAAAAGAGTCAAGAATCATCAGGTGCAACACTTAATGATAGTCATAGGTACTATAAAATAGAATAGAAGGACATAGGAATAGAATTTAAATAGGATGGGATGGGATGGGATGGGATGGGACGGGATAGAGAATAGAATATTGTTTCAGAATTTTAGCCTTACAAGCCTCCCAGAGCCAAGCTGAGAATGGAATGGAATCGATCCATAAAATCGAACTGAATAATAAAGAAATAAAGAACGGCGAAATATCTTGTCAAGGGTCTGGGACTCGAGAAAGAGGGCAGCGTAGTAACCTTCTCCGGCGAGGTAGACAGCGGTGTTGACACAGCCGGTTTCAGGGGAAGGAGAGCTAAGCGTAATGATAACATTTTCCTCTCTTGGAGACGGTTAATGTACACCCAGGGATTCATTCCACATCATCTTCCAGAGCATCTTATGATGACTGAACTGATTAGCTCGGAGTTCCTAATTTTGCTGCGCAGAGAAGCAGCTCGCCTTCCTGATTGAGCTGCCTTAAATCTTGGCTGAAGTTCAAAACCCAAATAACCAAAGATCCATATAAATTTTTCAGTGCTGTTATCTATCTATCTATCTATCTATCTATCTATCTATCTATCTATCTATCTATCTATCTATATCTATCCATCAATTCATCTCTCTCTCTCTCTGTATATCTATCCAACTATCTCTATCTATGTATCTATATCTATCTATCCATCTATATCTATCTATTATCTCCATCCCTCTCTCTCTCTCAATCCATCCATCCATCTTTATCTCTATCCATCTCTATCTATCTATCTATCTATCTATCTATCTATCTATCTATCTATCTCCAACTATCTATCCATCTATCACTATCCATCTCTCTCTCCATCCACCCACCCATCCATCCATCCCTCCATCTATCTCTATCTCTATCCATCTATATCTATATCTATATCTATATCTATATCTATATCTATATCTATATCTATATCTATATCTATATCTATATCTATATCTATATCTATATCTATCTATCTATCTATCTATCTATCTATCTATCTATCTATCTATCTCCAACTATCTATCCATCTATCTCTAGCCATCCATCCATCTGTATCTCTCTCTCTGTCTCTCTCTCTCTGTATTTATGTATCTATCGAACTATATCCATCTATCTATCTATCCATCTATCTCCACCCACCCATCCATTCATCTGTATCTATCTCTATCCATCTCTATCTATCCATCTATCCATCTCTCTCTCTCTATGTATCTATGTATCTATCTCTATCTATCTATCAATTTATTTCTATCCAACTCTCTCTTTCCATCCATCCATCTGTATCTCTATCTCCATCCATCCATCTGTATCTCTATATCCATCTATCCATCTACTATCTCTCTGTCTCTCTCTGCATTTATGTATCTATCTAACTAAGTCTATCTATCTATCCATCCATCTATCCATCTATCTCTATCCACCTCTCTCTCTCCATCCATCCATCTGTATCTATCTCTATCCATCTATCCACCTATATCTATCCATCTATATCTATCCATCTATCTATTTATCTATGTATCTCTATCTATCTATCTATCTATCTATCTATCTATCTATCTATCTATCTCTCTATCTCTCTATCCATCTCTCTGTCATGCCCCTGGTGGAGACGGACTCTGAGGAAGAGGAGGAACAGCTAACAGGGAGTGGGAGTGTGGCTCCAGAAGTGGTGGAGGAGGCTGGGGAAGGGCAGAGGCCGGCTGAGCAATCAGAGGAAGATCCAGGCCCATCCCCTCTCCATCCTAGGTCACGCAGGGAGGAGAGGATCAGGGAAAAGTGAGGTCTACTCAAGAGGAGATTACCATGGTCCTCCTCGTGGCTTGCAGCTGGGAGCTATGTATATAAGTTTGTAACTGCATAGTCAGAATTGCTGGAGTCAAAGTTTATTGCTTCCTTTAAAAGAGGTTTATCTTTGTTGGCGTTTTTCCCATGGACTCTCCCTGTTATCTTCCTGGAATGTATGTTTTGAGTTTGGGGTTATTTTGAGAGACGACGGGTCATCACATTTTGACTCCAGCCACCCCTTCAACTTATTTTTGCTTTTTGTGGGGTGACCAAGGATCAGCTCAGAGCAGAGATTGCCCAGTTAAGCCAGAAAGTGGCTCTTTTGACTGCACAAGTGGTACAAATGCAAGTTGCCCGGCCAGGTCGAAAATGCCCAGTGTCAGTGCCAGATAAATTTGATGGTCCGCTGGCCCAATTTCCAGCATTTTTAGGGCAGTGCCAGCTTTACATGAGCCTTCGGCCTGAGGACTTTCCCACTGACCGGGATAAGGTGGGGTTTTCAATTAGTTTGTTGTCAGGCTCTGCAGCACATTGGGCGACGCTTCTGCTGACCCAGCCCAACCAGTGTTGGACAATTATGCTGAGTTTTGCCATCCATTTCAGGCCACGTTTGAGGATCCTGTTCGAAGCCAAACAGCAAACAGATGCTTGAGAGAGTTGAAGCAGGGGCGTGGCTCACTCATGGATTATATTGCTAGTTTTCGGGTGGTTGCTCAGGATGTGGCAGCACTATCAGATCAGTTCTGATTGTCCTCAGAGCTCCTGGATGAGTTGGCGCGCACTGAATGCTCTCACACCCTTCAGGAGTTCATGCATTTGTGTCTTCGTATTGATGCTAGACTTCAGCAGCGACGGGTACAACGACGGACAGAGACATATCTGTTTCCAGCAAGATGGCGCCCTTGGTGGAAGTGCCTTTGGAGGAACCCATGCAGTTGAGGGCTGGCTGCCCTTGCCTGACTCAAGTAGAAAAGGATAGATGTCGTTGTGATGGTTTATGCCTCTATTGTGGCAATCGAGGCCATTTTGCGGCCAAGGGTCCTGTTAAGACATCCACAGCAGCGACGCCTGCGGTGACAGGAAATGAGCCTACGGGGGTCTATAGGTCGGGGTGTAAAGTCCTTAGGCCCGCCCTCTTCACCAGCCTTGCCATCTTCGCCACCTTTGACATCTCCACCACAATTGTTATTGGTGAAGCATCTTGTGCTGTGTTCGTGCCTGGTGTGGGAGCAGTGGAGATCCAAGCCTTGGTCGACTCAGGGGCCACAGCCAATTTCATGGATGCTCATTTTGTAGAGCAGTGGTTCATTCCTCAGCAACAGGTGTCCCTGCCAGTAATGGTAGAGACGATTGATGGCCGGCCCCTTCGTTCGGGACCTGTGGTTGTTGCAACCAAACCCCTTTGCATGCATATTGGGCAGCATGTGGAGAAAACTGTGTTCTACGTTGCCGCAGTGCCTCATTTTCCAGTGGTGCTGGGTTTGGAGTGGCTACAGGCCCATGATCCACAGATTGTCTGGTTGTCAGGAGCTGTGCAGTTCCTTGATAGGAAGTGTGCCAACCATTGCTTGCGCTCCTGTGCAGGGAGTGTGGCTATGCCCGTGGATCTACCTGCGAAGTTGGTGGACTTTGCTGGTGTGTTTGGGAAGAAGGAGGTGGATCAGTTGCCTCCACATCGGGCATATGACTGTCCAATCGACTTGTTGCCCAATCCAAAATTGCCAGTGGGTTGGATATATTCCCTGTCAGAACCGGAGTTGTAACCCTAACCCTAAATCTATCCATCTATCCATCTATCCATCTATCCATCTATCCATCTATCCATCTATCCATCTATCTCCAACTATCTATCCATCTATCTCTATCCATCTCTCTCTCCATCCATCCATCCATCCATCTGTATCTATCTCTATCCATCTAGATCTATCCATCTACCTACCTACCTACCTACCTACCTATCTATCTATCTATCCATCCATCTCTCTCTGTCCATCCATCCATCTGTATCTCTATCTCTACCCATCTATCCATCTACTATCTCTCTCTCTTTCTCTATCTATCCATCTATCCATCCATCCATCCATCCATCCATCCATCCACCCATCCACATCTCTATCCATTTACTCTCTCTATATATCTATCTATCCATCTCTCTCTATCCATCTCTCTCTCCATCCATCCATCCATCCATCCATCTGTATCTCTATCTCTATCCATCTATCCATCTACTATCTCTCTCTCTATCTCTTTATCTATGTATCTATGTATTTATGTATCTATTTATCTCTATCTATCTATCCATCCCTCCATCCCTCCATCCATCCATCTCTATCTCTATCCATATCTATCTATCTATCTATCTATCTATCTATCTATCTATCTATCTATCTATCTATCTATCTATCCCCATCCATCCATCCACATCTATCTATCTATCTATCTATCTATCTATCTATCTATCTATCTATCTATCTATCTATCTATCTATCTATCTATCTATCATCTGTTGAGATTCCTGTCATAACTGCAGCGAGGAAATCTGTAAAACAGGGCAAAATTCAACTTAAGCGACATCTTGCGGAACAACAGAAATGGAATGGCAGCTCATGCAGGGTTGGGAGTCAAGATTCCCAGCAACTGGTTCGCTGCCCAGTTGCTGGCTGGGCCGGACCATGGTGGGTTGGGCCCTACCAAAACTTTCTGTTTTCAGCTTCCAGTGAGGCCTCCAGAGCCCAGGCGAGGCCGTTTTTCGCACTCCCAAGGGTCCAGAGCCTTCCCTCGGGCCTCTAGGAGGGTGAAATCAGCCTCTCCCCTGGCTTCTGGAGGCCTTCCGGAAGCCAAAAATAGGCCCATTTTACCACTTCCGGTTTTCCAGGAGGGCCGTTTTTCGCCTTCCCCAGAGTCCGGAGGCTTCCCTCGGGCCTCTGGGAGGGTGAAAACAGTCTCCCCTGGGCTCCGGAGGCCCTCCAGAAGCCAGAAATAGGCCCATTTTACCACTTCCGGTTTTCCAGGAGGGCCGTTTTTCGCCTTCCCCAGAGTCCGGAGGCTTCCCTCGGGCCTCTGGGAGGGTGAAAACAGCCTCTCCCCTGGGCTCCGGAGGCCCTCCGGAAGCCAGAAATAGGCCCATTTTACCACTTCCGGTTTTCCAGGAGGGCCGTTTTTCGCCTTCCCCAGAGTCCGGAGGCTTCCCTCGGGCCTCTGGGAGGGTGAAAACAGCCTCTCCCCTGGGCTCCGGAGGCCCTCCGGAAGCCAGAAATAGGCCCATTTTACCACTTCCGGTTTTCCAGGAGGGCCGTTTTTCGCCTTCCCCAGAGTCCGGAGGCTTCCCTCGGGCCTCTGGGAGGGTGAAAACAACCTCTCCCCTGGGCTCTGGAGGCCCTCCGGAAGCCAGAAACAGGCCCATTTTCCCCTCTCCCAGATCCTCCGTGCCGACCCTGCGCTTACTCCATTGAAAATGGGCTGTGGGGAGACTCCTGGGAGGGAAGGGGAGAGGAGGTGTGGGAGAGGGCAGCCGGTCAGTTCAAATACCTGTTTGGGCCAACCAGCTGCAACTTTAACAACCGGTTCTCCCAAACCGGTCCAAACCGGTAGAATCCCATCCCTTGAGTTATGGATTGCAGCAGCTTCCAGTAGCCTCTGCCTCCTATGGCCCAATTTGGGGTTGTTGGGTGTTTTGGGAGTGTGTGTGTGTGTGTGTGTGACACTTTTATTTATTTATTTTTTTAAAAAAAAATTCTTTAAATTGAAATATTTTTGCCTCCCACCGAGACGGGAAGATACCAAACAAGCATTAAAACATTTTCGCCCCCTCCCCAACCAGATGGCGCTCCGAAAGACCTCACAGTCAAACTGCTCCAAGCTGACTTCTGGACTTCAGTTCTTTTGCAGCGTCAAAAGATGGAGGAGGAAATTGTTTATTTAAAATATACACCATTCATTGAAATCCAGATGGCCTTTTGAGGCTGGGGGGGGGGGGGGGCAGGAGGAACTGGTATGCCAAGGAACTGTGCTGGGAAACCTCACTTTTTGGCTCAGTGAACATGTCAGAAGACTTTGGTCAAAGTTGGCACAAAGGAGATTTTTTTTAAAGAACTGCTGGAGAACAGAGAGGGAAGGGACCTTGGAGGTCTTCTAGTCTAACCCAGAGGCGGGATTCAGCCAGTTCTGACTGGATCTGTAGAACCAGGAGCAGACATTTTGTGTAATTTTGGAGAAGCAGCCAATCCCACCTCTGAGTGGCCCCACAAACCCCAATCTCTCCTCTGCCTCCCATTGAGTCCCAGCTGATTGGCTGAGTCTCCTTTGGTTGCCCCGTCCAGGAAAACGGAGCTGGAAAGCAGGTCAGTGGGGTGGGGAGGAAGGGGGATTTTGCAGTGTATCTTTCCCTGCCACACCCACCAAGCCACGCCCACCAAGCCACACCCACAGAACAACACGTCCACCAAGCCACACCCATAGCTGATTGGCCGGGTCTCCTTTGGTTGCCCCGTCCAGGAAAATGGAGCTGGAAAGCAGGTTAGTGGGGTGGGGAGGGAAGGGGGATTTTGCAGTGTATCTTTCCCTGCCACGCCCACCAAGCCACGCCCACCAAGCCACGCCCACCAAGCCACACCCACAGAACAACACGTCCACCAAGCCACACCCATAGCTGATTGGCCGGGTCTCCTTTGGTTGCCCCGTCCAGGAAAACGGAGCTGGAAAGCAGGTTAGTGGGGTTGGGGAGGGAAGGGGGATTTTGCAGTATATCCTTCCCCTGCCACGCCCACCAAGCCACGCCCACAATACAACCCGTGTCCAACCTTGGAGTTTTAAGTCTTGTGGACTTCAATTCCCAGAATTTCCCAGCCACCTTTGCAGCTATGCAGGCTGGGAACTTCTGGGAATTGAAGTCCACAAGTTTTACAGCTCCAAAGTTGGACTCTTATTCTGGTCCCATTCTAGTTGATCAATCAACCCCCAAGACCCAAACTCACAAGGACGGAAGCCGACCATCCAGCCTGTGCAGGTCCCCGGGGATAAGCAGCCCCCCCTCCATGGCCTAAGGGGTCCCTGTCAGTGGAGAAACCAACACGCACTGAAACAGCTGTCTTACTCACTGAAGAATGGCAATGGCTCGCTTAACAACGGTGGCAGGGAAGGTCGTTAAAACGGGCCAAAATCCCATTCGACAAACATCTCTCTTGGCAAATGTAAAATGTTGGGACTCCGTTGGAGTAGGGGGGGGTGTCGGAAGTCAGAAATGGGGTAGGGGTCTTCTGCTTGGGTTGGGGGGTTGGACTAGATGACCTCCAAAGTCCCTTCAAACTCTAACATTCAGGATGGGTTAGGGGTTCGGGTTAGGATTCCAACTCTCGTTCTTCTGTTCCGTTCCTTTCAATCATTTAATTATAAATTATATTGATCAGGAAAGGGTCTGCCACGCTCAAAGAGCACCAAGGATGCAAGGGCAGTGTGGGGGTTGGACTAGATGACCTCCAAGGTCCCTTCCATCTCTTCACATTCAGGAAGGAAAGCCAGGAAAGAAAGGATCCCAACTCTTGCTCTGTTCTGTTCCGATCATTTTATTCTAAATTATATTGATCAGGGAAGGGTCTGCCAGAGGACAACCAAGCTCAGAGACCACCAAGGATCCCAGGCTGGGGGCTTGGGGGGGGGGGTTTAGACTAGATGGCCTTACAAGGTCCCTTCCAACTCTGTTCATCTAACTCCCTTCTCTTGGCCGCCGCCGTCGCCCTCCACTCAATCTCCACCCCCAGCCCCGTTGGGCAAGAGCTGGGATGCAACCATCGCTGAAGCCCCTTCCCCATTTAATTCCCACGCCGCCTTGAATCCTCGGCTGCTGCTCCATCCCATGTTTCATGCAATAAAGCCATGTGGGAAGCGGGGAGGGGGGGCGAATTGCGGGGCGGGGGGGGCGAGGGAAGGGAAGAGGGGCGTTTTGGTCCGGGGGTGGGTGGAGAAAGGGGACTTTTAAAAAAATCAGGCTCTATTCCAATCCAATCTCTCTCTCTCTCTTTCTCTCTCTTTCTCCGCGGAAGCCGGCAGACTCCTAATAAGGGGTGGGGGCGTTGGGGGGGGGAGGGACACAAAGGAAGGGGGAGGGAGGGCTGCTCTCCCAGGTTTTGGAAATAAAAGAGAGAACAATGGTTCTCGGAGGAGGAGGAGGAAGAGGAGGATGAGCCGGGAAGAGGGGAGAAATGGAGGGCACAGCGGCGGCCCCAAACAAAGGGAAGAAAAAGAAAGGAAAAAAAAGCGATCCAAGCGCTGGATGGGCGATTGGCGAGGGCGATTCGGGCGCAGATCAGCAGAGCTCGGGAAGAGGCAACAGATGGGGGAGGGGGGTTCTGCCCCTTCCTCCTCCCCCCCTTTTCCAACCTGGAAGAGGAGCGGATCTAACAGAGAGAGGGGGTGTGTCTTCCAGTAGCATTTAGTCGGCCTCTCTCGCTCGCTCGTTCGCTTCTTTCCTCCTTCTTCTTCCTTTCCTTCCTTCTCTCCCTTTTCTTCTTTCCTTTTCCTTCCTCTCTCCCTTCCTTCCTTATTTTCTTCCTCCCTTTCTCCCCCTTCTTCCTCCCTTCTTTCCTTCTTTCCTTCTCTCCCTTATTTTCTTCCTCCCTCTCTCCCTTCCTGTTTTTCCTTCTTTCCTTCTCTCCCTTATTTTCTTCTTTCCCTCCCTTTCCCCTTCCCCTTTTCTTTCCTCCCTTCCTCCCTCCCCCTCCCATCCTTCCTTCTCTCCCTTTTCTTCCTCCCTCCCTTCCTTATTTCCTCCCTTCCCTTTCTTTCCCCTCCCTTCCCCCTTTCTCCCTTCCTTCCTTCCTCCCTCCCTCCCTCCCATCCTTCCTTCTCTCCCTTTTCTTCCTCCCTCCCTTCCCCCTTTCTCCCTCCCTTCCTCCCTCCCTCCCTCCCATCCTTCCTTCTCTCCCTTTTCTCCCTCCTCCCATCCTAATTTCCTTCCTTCCCTTTCTTTCCCCTCCCTTCCCCCTTTCTCCCTCCCTCCCTCCTCCCTCCCATCCTTCCTTCTCTCCCTTTTCTTCCTACCTCCCTTCCTTATTTCCTTCCTTCCCTCTTCTTTCCCCTCCCTTCCCCCTTTCTCCCTTCCTTCCTTCCTCCCTACCATCCTTCCTTCTCTCCCTTTTCTTTCTCCCTCCCTTCCTTATTTCCTTCCTTCCCTTTTCTTTCCCCTCCCTTCCTCCTTTCTCCCTTCCTTCCTTCCTCCCTCCCTCCCATCCTTCTTTCTCTCCCTTTTCTTTCTCCCTCCCTTCCTTATTTCCTTCCTTCCCTTTTCTTTCCCCTCCCTTCCCCCTTCCTCCCTCCCTCCCATCCTTCCTTCTCTCCCTTTTCTTTCTCCCTCCCTTCCTTATTTCCTTCCTTCCCTCTTCTTTCCCCTCCCTTCCCCCTTTCTCCCTTCCTTCCTTCCTCCCTCCCTCCCATCCTTCCTTCTCTCCCTTTTCTTCCTGCCTCCCTTCCTTATTTCCTTCCTTCCCTTTTCTTTCCCCTCCCTTCCCACTTTCTCCCTTCCTTCCTTCCTCCCTCCCTCCCTCCCATCCTTCCTTCTCTTCCTTTTCTTCCTCCCTCCCTTTCCCCTTTCTCTCTTCCTTCCTTCTCTCCCTTTTCTCCCATCCTTCCTTCTCTCCCTTTTCTCCCTCCTCCCAACCTTATTTCCTTCCTTCCCTTTTCTTTCCCCTCCCTTCCCCCTTTCTCCCTTCCTTCCTTCCTTCCTTCCTTCCTTCCTCCCTCCCTCCCTCCCATCCTTCCTTCTCTCCCTTTTCTCCCTCCATCCCATCCTTATTTCCTTCCTCCCCTTTTCTTTCCCCCCTCCCTTCCCCCTTTCTCCCTTCCTTCCTTCCTTCCTTCCTCCCTCCCATCCTTCCTTCTCTCCCTTTTCTTCCTGCCTCCCTTCCTTATTTCCTTCCTTCCCTTTCCTTTCCCCCTCCCTTCCCCCTTCCTCCCTCCCTCCCTCCCTCCCATCCTTCCTTCTTTCCCTTTTCTTTCTCCCTCCCTTCCTTATTTCCTTCCTTCCCTTTTCTTTCCCCTCCCTTCCCCCTTCCTCCCTCCCTCCCTACCATCCTTCCTTCTCTCCCTTTTCTTTCTCCCTCCCTTCCTTATTTCCTTCCTTCCCTATTCTTTCCCCTCCCTTCCTCCTTTCTCCCTTCCTTCCTTCCTCCCTCCCTCCCATCCTTCTTTCTCTCCCTTTTCTTTCTCCCTCCCTTCCTTATTTCCTTCCTTCCCTTTTCTTCCCCCTCCCTTCCCCCTTCCTCCCTCCCTCCCATCCTTCCTTCTCTCCCTTTTCTTTCTCCCTCCCTTCCTTATTTCCTTCCTCTCCTTTTCTTTCCCCCTCCCTTCCCCCTTTCTCCCTTCCTTCCTTCCTCCCTCCCTCCCTCCCATCCTTCCTTCTCTCCCTTTTCTTCCTCCCTCCCTTCCTTATTTCCTTCCTTCCCTTTTCTTTCCCCTCCCTTCCCCTCTCTTCCTTCCTTCCTTCCTCCCTCCCATCCTTCCTTCTCTCCCTTTTCTTCCTGCCTCCCTTCCTTATTTCCTTCCTTCCCTTTCCTTTCCCCTCCCTTCCCCCTTCCTCCCTCCCTCCCTCCCATCCTTCCTTCTTTCCCTTTTCTTTCTCCCTCCCTTCCTTATTTCCTTCCTTCCCTTTTCTTTCTTCCTCCCTTCCTTATTTCCTTCCTTCCCTTTTCTTTCCCCTCCCTTCCCCCTTCCTCCCTCCTTCCCATCCTTCCTTCTCTCCCTTTTCTTTCTCCCTCCCTTCCTTATTTCCTTCCTCTCCTTTTCTTTCCCCCTCCCTTCCCCCTTTCTCCCTTCCTTCCTTCCTCCCTCCCTCCCTCCCATCCTTCCTTCTCTCCCTTTTCTTCCTCCCTCCCTTCCTTATTTCCTTCCTTCCCTTTTCTTTCCCCTCCCTTCCCCTCTCTTCCTTCCTTCCTTCCTCCCTCCCATCCTTCCTTCTCTCCCTTTTCTTCCTGCCTCCCTTATTTCCTTCCTTCCCTTTCCTTTCCCCCTCCCTTCCCCCTTCCTCCCTCCCTCCCTCCCTCCCTCCCTCCCATCCTTCCTTCTCTCCCTTTTCTCCCTCCCTCCCTTCCTTATTTCCTTCCTTCCCTTTTCTTTCCCCTCCCTTCCCCCTTTCTCCCTTCCTTCCTTCCTTCCTTCCTTCCTTCCTTCCTTCCTTCTTCCCTCCCATCCTTCCTTCTCTCCCTTTTCTTCCTGCCTGCCTTCTCTTTCTACACACACACACACACACACACACACACAACCCCTCTTACACTGAGGACCCCCACCTTCCAACGACCTTCCAGTGATGGAAAAGGTGCCAACAAGGACGAGCGATGTGAGAAGCCGCCTCTGGGGTGGTCATTAATAATGGGGGGGAGGCCGATGGAAGGAAGGGCTCCTTGGAGGTCATTTGGACCATTGGCTGGTGACAACGACCGTCTGCTCCCTCCCCCCCATCCAGCCAAATTCCCCTTCCGCACCATCTGCATTCCTTCATCGATTGACAGGTTCCTCCATCCCTCCCGGTCTCGGGGCTCCAACCCAGGCCGCCCTTTCGCGCTGGCTGACTTTGTGGATATCCCTTCCGGATGCGAAGGAGCGCAAATAAATATGTCGGTGTTCGCGGGGGGTTAGTTTGCCTCCAAACGGCAAGATTTCTTTCCCCCTCTTTTTTTTTTTAAAAAGAAAATATATATATATTATTATTTTTAACGGTGTTAAAATATATCAGCCGAAAACCTGCCCGTCGGAGCCCGGGATCCACGCGTTTGACTTGAGACTTTGATCTTCGCCCTGCGCCGACTTCGCAGAGATGGAGATGCGGAGGGAAAACTCCTGGGTCGCGCTCACTTTTTGGATGCGTCGCTTCCTGTAGCGCAGGAGGGGGGGCGGGGAGGGGGGGTTGTCCAACCTTGGCCGTTAATCTGTTGTTATTCCGTTATTCAGAAGTGGTGGGAGCTTCATCATCGCTGGAGGCTTTCAAGAAGAAACCGGACTGCCAATCTGTCAGAAAATGGTGTAGGCTCTCCCTGCTTGGGCAGGGGGGGGGGTTGGACTAGATGACCTCCAAGGCCCCTTCCAACTCTGTTAATCTGTCTGTTAATGTGAAATGGTCTCGGATCTCCCACTTGGGCAGGGGGTTGGACTAGAGGACCTCCCAGGTCCCTTCCAACCTCTGTTAAAAAAAACGAAAGAAAGGTTCAGCCGCCTTTTGAAGAAAAAAAAAAAAAGCAACTTTGGGACAACAATGCCGAAAGTTGAACCTTTGCCAGAGTGAGGTTCCTGGGAGGGTTGTAAAACTCAACTTGAGTTCTTGACAAAGGGGGGGGGGGCACGGAAAAATGCCAACTTTGAGCCCAGAAACGGATCTTCCCCAGCGAATGCAGCTGCCTGGAAGGTCTTTTCATCCCGCAATTCATCGACACAATCCCTTGGCCCCAACTTTGTGTGTCCTTGCTTTGGGGGTGTGGGGGGGAAAAGCTACCCTGGCGCAGACATACACAATTGAGACCCGACGTAAAAATAAAATAAAAACAAGACAAGCGAAGGGAGGAAAGTGACAGAAAGAGGAATGGCTCAGCGTAGAAAAATGAGGGGGAAACTGCGACACACACAACAACAGTGCCAGAGCTGCTATTGTGGGTATTGTGTGTTGCCCAATGGCTTTTTTGCGTCTCTGGAGATCGCTTCCTTGCCCTCCCGCCTCGATTTTCCTCATATCTGACACCAGAACTCTTTGGCTTGAAGTTTAGCCTGTAAATCACCCTCCTTGGCGCTGTCGGCGCAAGAACAGATGGGTGCAAGGGGAATTATAGCTTGTTTTTATGATGATTTCCACCTCCCCTCGCTGGCCCTAAGCTTTTGCCTCTCCTCCCCAGGTTTCTCCCCCCCAGTCCTCCTTCTTTACGGACAGATGCTCAAGACGACTGGAGATCTTTCCTCTGGAAGTATCAAATTGCTAACTAGGGCATACAAAACCTTTGCCAGACCAATACTTGAATACAGCTCATCTGTCTGGAATCCGCACTGTAGATCGGACATTAATACAATCGAGCGAGTCCAGAAGTACTTCACGAGAAGAGTTACTACACTCCTCTGCTCGCAGTAGAATACCCTACACCACCAGGCTTGAGATTTTGGCCTTGGACAACCTTGAACTGTGCCGCTTATGGTTGGACTTAAGTGTAATACACAAAATTATCTGCTTACAATGTCCTACCAGTCAATGTCTACTTCAGCTTCAACCACAACAATACAAGAACACACAACAGATACAAACTCAATGTTAACCGCTCCAAACTTGATTGCACAAAGTACGACTTCAGCAACCGAGTGGTCAATGCCTGGAATGCTCTACCTGACTCTGTAGTTACATCCTCTAACCCCAAAAACTTTAACTTCAAACTATTCACTATTGACCTCATCCCATTCCTAAGAGGTCTGTAAGGGGTGTACATAAGTGCACCATTGTGCCTACTGTCCTTGTCCTATTGTCCCCATTTATTCATCCCTATTTCCTGTATTCTTACTCGTGTTTATACTTATATACCTATTATCTTGTAAGCGATTGACAAATCAAATCAATCAATCAATCAATAATTTTTTGTCGCACGAAGGGCTCATTCCTTGGCAACCCTGCCTGCTAAGAGGTTTCCAAGTATGCACACCCAGGGATAACCAAGGATGCCAATCAATGTTGGGCTGCTGTCACCCAGGAGAAGGAGAGAAGAAGAGAAGGAGGGCTGCTGAAGGCAGCAGGGTATAGATTTCCTGTCAGGCTGAATTTTCCTGCCAGAAAAGAGAGTCAGGCCTGCAAAGAAAAGAGAGGACGTGTATTGGCTTCGGAGGGCGGCTGGGAGTCAGACTGGCAGCATTGAAAAATTCATTTGTTCATTCACTCACTCACTCGTTCATAAATGAATGAATGAATGAATGAATGAGGCCAGGATGAGAAGCAACAAGGATGGAAATTCATCAAGGAGAGAAGCAACTTGCAGCCAAAGAAGAATTTTCTGACAAGGAGGACGATTAAGCAGTGGAACAGCAGTTGCCCCCAGAAAGGTTGGTTGGTGTATCACTGGAGGTTTTTAAGAAGAGATTGGGCAGGCAATTGTCTGAAGTGGGATAAGGAAGGAAGGAAGGAAGGAAGAGATGGGAGAAGAAGAAAGGGAAGAGAGGCAGGGATGAAGGGGGAGGGATGAAGGGAGGGAAAGAAGGAAGGAAGAGATGGAAAAAGAAGAAAGGGAAGAGAGGCAGGGATAAAGGGGGAGGGATGAAGGGAGGGAAAGAAGGAAGGAAGGAAGAGATGGGAGAAGAAGAAAGGGAAGAGAGGCAGGGATAAAGGGGGAGGGATGAAGGGAGGGAAAGAAGGAAGGAAGAGATGGAAAAAGAAGAAAGGGAAGAGAAGCAGGGATAAAGGGGGAGGGATGAAGGGAGGGAAAGAAGGAAGGAAGAGATGGAAAAAGAAGAAAGGGAAGAGAGGCAGGGATAAAGGGGGAGGGATGAAGGGAGGGAAAGAAGGAAGGAAGAGATGGAAAAAGAAGAAAGGGAAGAGAGGCAGGGATAAAGGGGGAGGGATGAAGGGAGGGAAAGAAGGAAGGAAGAGATGGAAAAAGAAGAAAGGGAAGAGAGGCAGGGATAAAGGGGGAGGGATGAAGGGAGGGAAAGAAGGAAGGAAGAGATGGGAGAAGAAGAAAGGGAAGAGAGGCAGGGATAAAGGGGGAGGGATGAAGGGAGGGAAAGAAGGAAGGAAGAGATGGAAAAAGAAGAAAGGGAAGAGAGGCAGGGATAAAGGGGGAGGGATGAAGGGAGGGAAAGAAGGAAGGAAGAGATGGAAAAAGAAGAAAGGGAAGAGAGGCAGGGATAAAGGGGGAGGGATGAAGGGAGGGAAAGAAGGAAGGAAGAGATGGAAAAAGAAGAAAGGGAAGAGAGGCAGGGATAAAGGGGGAGGGATGAAGGGAGGGAAAGAAGGAAGGAAGAGATGGAAAAAGAAGAAAGGGAAGAGAGGCAGGGATAAAGGGGGAGGGATGAAGGGAGGGAAAGAAGGAAGGAAGAGATGGAAAAAGAAGAAAGGGAAGAGAGGCAGGGATAAAGGGGGAGGGATGAAGGGAGGGAAAGAAGGAAGGAAGAGATGGAAAAAGAAGAAAGGGAAGAGAGGCAGGGATAAAGGGGGAGGGATGAAGGGAGGGAAAGAAGGAAGGAAGAGATGGAAAAAGAAGAAAGGGAAGAGAGGCAGGGATAAAGGGGGAGGGATGAAGGGAGGGAAAGAAGGAAGGAAGAGATGGAAAAAGAAGAAAGGGAAGAGAGGCAGGGATAAAGGGGGAGGGATGAAGGGAGGGAAAGAAGAAAGGAAGAGATGGAAAAAGAAGAAAGGGAAGAGAGGCAGGGATAAAGGGGGAGGATGGAGGGAGGGAAAGAAGGAAGGAAGAGATGGAAAAAGAAGAAAGGGAAGAGAGGCAGGGATAAAGGGGGAGGGATGAAGGGAGGGAAAGAAGGAAGGAAGAGATGGAAAAAGAAGAAAGGGAAGAGAGGCAGGGATAAAGGGGGAGGGATGAAGGGAGGGAAAGAAGGAAGGAAGAGATGGAAAAGAAGAAAGGGAAGAGAGGCAGGGATAAAGGGGGAGGGATGAAGGGAGGGAAAGAAGGAAGGAAGAGATGGAAAAAGAAGAAAGGGAAGAGAGGCAGGGATAAAGGGGGAGGGATGAAGGGAGGGAAAGAAGGAAGGAAGAGATGGAAAAGAAGAAAGGGAAGAGAGGCAGGGATAAAGGGGGAGGGATGAAGGGAGGGAAAGAAGGAAGGAAGAGATGGAAAAAGAAGAAAGGGAAGAGAGGCAGGGATAAAGGGGGAGGGATGAAGGGAGGGAAAGAAGGAAGGAAGAGATGGAAAAAGAAGAAAGGGAAGAGAGGCAGGGATAAAGGGGGAGGGATGAAGGGAGGGAAAGAAGGAAGGAAGAGATGGAAAAAGAAGAAAGGGAAGAGAAGGCAGGGATAAAGGGGGAGGGATGAAGGGAGGGAAAGAAGGAAGGAAGAGATGGAAAAAGAAGAAAGGGAAGAGAGGCAGGGATAAAGGGGGAGGGATGAAGGGAGGGAAAGAAGGAAGGAAGAGATGGAAAAAGAAGAAAGGGAAGAGAGGCAGGGATAAAGGGGGAGGGATGAAGGGAGGGAAAGAAGGAAGGAAGAGATGGAAAAAGAAGAAAGGGAAGAGAGGCAGGGATAAAGGGGGAGGGATGAAGGGAGGGAAAGAAGGAAGGAAGAGATGGAAAAAGAAGAAAGGGAAGAGAGGCAGGGATAAAGGGGGAGGGATGAAGGGAGGGAAAGAAGGAAGGAGGAAGAGATGGAAAAAGAAGAAAGGGAAGAGAAGCAGGGATAAAGGGGGAGGGATGAAGGGAGGGAAAGAAGGAAGGAAGAGATGGAAAAAGAAGAAAGGGAAGAGAGGCAGGGATAAAGGGGGAGGGATGAAGGGAGGGAAAGAAGGAAGGAAGGAAGAGATGGAAAAAGAAGAAAGGGAAGAGAGGCAGGGATAAAGGGGGAGGGATGAAGGGAGGGAAAGAAGGAAGGAAGAGATGGAAAAAGAAGAAAGGGAAGAGAGGCAGGGATAAAGGGGGAGGGATGAAGGGAGGGAAAGAAGGAGAAGGAGAGATGGAAAAAGAAGAAAGGGAAGAGAGGCAGGGATAAAGGGGGAGGGATGAAGGGAGGGAAAGAAGGAAGGAAGAGATGGAAAAAGAAGAAAGGGAAGAGAGGCAGGGATAAAGGGGGAGGGATGAAGGGAGGGGAAAGAAGGAAGGAAGAGATGGAAAAAGAAGAAAGGGAAGAGAGGCAGGGATAAAGGGGGAGGGATGAAGGGGAGGGAAAGAAGGAAGGAAGAGATGGAGAAGAAGAAAGGGAAGAGAGGCAGGAAGGGGGAGGATGAAGGGTGGGAAAGAAGGAAGGAAGAGATGGGAGAAGAAGAAAGGGAAGAGAGGCAGGGATAAAGGGGGAGGGATGAAGGGAGGGAAAGAAGGAAGGAAGAGATGGAGAAAAGAAGAAAGGGAAGAGAGGCAGGGATAAAGGGGGAGGGATGAAGGGAGGGAAAGAAGGAAGGAAGAGATGGAAAAAGAAGAAAGGGGAAGAGAGGCAGGGATAAAGGGGGAGGGATGATGGGAGGGAAAGAAGGAAGGAAGAGATGGGAGAAGAAGAAAGGGGGAAGAGAGTGGCAGGGATAAAGGGG
>JAUCBL010000984.1:0-28256 GCA_033807585.1 Hydrophis major | reverse complement strand
GGTGCAGGACTTTAACTCCTCACCTAAGAGAAAAAGGTAGACCAGCATTTTCCAAACTTGGAACTTGAAGATGAAGGGACTTTAATTCCCAGAATTTCCTGCATAGCATGAGGAAGTCTATGCATTATTGGATGGGGAACTCTGGGGGTTGAAGTCCATTCCTCTTCAAGTTTGAAAAACACTCATGCAGACCAACCTCTCTCCATGCGTTGCCTCCATTTTGAGAAACAACAGAGTCCCCTGAAGAGACCCTCAGTCATTGGCCGGCTTGCAGAATGCAGAAAACGTGGTTTCTTATGGCCATCAGAAGTGAAACATGACACCGTGAATTGGACTGACCCTCAATATCCCCTAAAGAAGCGGATCCTAGTTTGGGAGCCATCCCAGCTGGTTCTGAGGCCACCCTGAGCCGCCCTGGATCCAAGCCTGGGACGCCCTGTGAATCTGGCCCCTTCCTGGCCCTTCAGTCTTAGACAGAGTCGCCCAAGCTCCCTGGATCCTGAGTGAGGCTTTCCGGTCTCAAACCACCTCCTCCTCCTCTTCCTCCTCCGTGGCCGCTGCTCTCCGGCTGGGACCCCTAAGCCCCCTGGCTCCTCCCTGGAAGACGGAAGAGCCTCCGCTGGGCCACCCTTTGGGGCCTCTGCTAAGGCCACGGCTGGGGCTGAGGACGATGGGGGATGGAGTCCAGGCCTTTGGGAGGCCCGCATGGGTACCCACTCGATCCGGGCAGGACAGAGATCCACCCAGAGGACCTGGAAAAAACCCCTGGGAAGCAGCCCCTCCCTTCTTCCTCCCAACGCCTGGCAGGAGGGGAGAGAGAGAGAGAGAGAGAGATATGGATGTATGGGTAAATATAGATAGATGATAGATAGAGATAGGTAGAGATATATATGGATAGATAGATAGATAGATAGAGAGAGAGAGAGAGAGAGAGAGAGATGGATGAGTAGATATAGAGTGATAGATAGAGATAGATATGGATGGATAAATAAATATAGAGATTAGATAGATAGAGAGAGAGAGAGAGAGAGAGAGAGTAGATATGGATGGATGAGTAGATATAGAGTGATGATAGATAGAGATAGATACAGGTGGATAAATGTATAGATAGATAGATAGATAGATAGATAGATAGATAGATAGATAGATAGATAGATAGATAAGAGATCGATAGATGATAGATAGATAGATAGATAGATAGATAGATAGATAGATAGACAGATAGATAGATAGATACCGTGTTTCTCCAACAATACGGCCTCCACCAATAGGCCTAGCATGATTTCTAGGCATGAGGTGAAATTAAGCCCCATTCCCAAAATTTAGCCCTATGTGTTTCCCCGCCATTTCTCACATCGTTCATTAGAACTACACGAGTTGAAGAGAAATGGGGAGAAGGGCAGGGGTGGGTGGGGAGAAAACTTGCCTTTAGGAGTGCCCTGCAGGTAGCCTAGGCTAGAAAACCCCGATCTACCGAGAGAACATCAGCCGAAAGAAGCTCCCTGAAGGCAGAGTCCCCAGCCGCTTCCGGACGAGGCATGGCTCCCCGTGTCCCCTCGCCTTTTGGCAGTGTCTCTCAGGTGATGGAAGCTCCCCAAGGTCAGTCACTGGCCACTTTGATCGGCTGATAGAAGCGGCCTCCCGGCGAGGGGAGTGTGTGTGGGCGCTTGCCCTGAGACCGCTTCTACTGGCTGATCAAAGTGGCTGGTGACTGCCCTTGGGGAGCTTCCATCGCCCGAAAGACACTGCCTAATGGTGAGGGGACATGGGCAGCCATGACTCGCCCTGAAGCGGCTGAGGACTTGGCCTTTGGGGGAGCTTTGGTCAGATGATAGAAACAGCCTAGTGGAGAGGTACGTGCATATTGGCCCCTCTAGGTGGGGGAGTCACCCCTGAAAAGACGAATTAGCCATTTATTCGGGGGTCAAAAAAAAAAAAGGCCTGGCCTTATTTTGTGAGAAACATGGTAGGTAGGTAGATAGGTGGGTAGGTAGGTAGGTAGGTAGGTAGGTAGGTAGGTAGATAGATATGGATGGGTAGATATAGATAGATGATAAATAGAGATAGAGATAGATATGGATGGATAAATAGATAGATTCCTGCTTCTTAATGAGCTTTTATCTCAAAATTAATATTGCTAGAAAAGATGGGAAATGAAATTTCACTTCAGGCACAAGCAATTTTAAAATCGGCTGCAATTAAGATCAATATATGGGATTATGACATAAAACAGAATTCCAAACAGGGTCTATTCTTAACCTTGGGCAGAGATCAACGGTGCTGATTGTCATTAGAAGACAGGCAACACTACAGTTAAATGGCATTAACTTAGAAAAGGCACCAAACACCATAGCTCTGGGTGACCTTCCCCAGCAATCTCTGGAGACAAGAGGCCATGTTGAAGGACAGCAGAAGTCAATTTACTGAGTGTTGAATTCTCTTCCCCAGCATCACTTTCTGGACTTGCCCTGACAGGAAGGAAGGACCACAGCCAAAACAGAACAATGATCCCAGGGGTGTATCTGTAATTTTTACTAACATGTTTTATTCCAGCCTTTCCTCTGCAGATGGAGCCCAGAAAAAGTTGGATCCCAAGAGGAGAAGTTGCTTCTCACTGTAATTATGACCATCTGGGCCTTTGAGACCTGTGATGCCATATCTCCAGTTTTAGACTTCGGTGTAGACATCAGATTGAAGCCACATGAAAAGGATCTTGTATCAGAAAAGGATAAATTGCTTGGGTGCAGCTTTCTGGGACCAAGTTTTGAAGCAGGTGCAGGCTCTGCTCTTGGTTGCACTTTTCTCTCCTTTGCAGATGAAACTGAGTGATTCTTTGATTAGATCAGGAAAGCCACTGGCACTTCTCAGAGTCTTTGCATTTTTCCAACTGTTCCTGTTATTTGTGTTAGAAACAGGAATTGGATTGATTAATACCATGAATGATGGACCTCCTGCTTCTGCTTCTGCTGCTGCTGGTGTCACCATCAGTCTGTGGGAAGCTGAGAAGGAAATGCCCATTGAGTTTGGAGCACCAGGATGGCTACAATCCATGCAGCTTTTACAGGCCTGGAGACCATCTCATTGGTGTGGTCACAAGCGAAACAGATGTGTCACCTATAATGTGGCCTTTCAACAGCCCTCCTTCCATACCTTCTGCTTCGTAAGTCATGCAGGGTGATGGAGTTGCACTCCCTCCATGTGCAATTCTAACACTCTCCTTCTTTTCTTCTTATGTCACTTATTTTTGTACCTCAGGACCTGTCTAATTTCCTGAATGATTTTGATTTCCATGGCTTCCCTTTTTTTGCCTTACTTTGTGGAAGAGAGTAAAATCGAAAGATGGAGTTTTTTAAAAACCTGAATGAAATCCAGATGATTTTCCTTCCTCAGTTCATTCCTGAGTTAATCACTTGAATAATGACCTTTGTTTAAGTAGTGACTGAAACAATTGTAGTTGCCTCTCTCATTTGCATAATTGATCATTCGATTTGGATCAATGTTGGCCTAAGGCTTAGTAGGTTTGTGGATTATATATTTTAAAAACATTTGTTGTTGCTATTGAATATAATAACATGAATATTGTTTTTCAATAGGAAGAGTTCTGCTCCAACAAATATCCTAGAATCAATTTTTGCTATTCAAATGGTCAGCAAGAATTCCCAGCTCCTGCACAATCTCACACTTGGTTACAACATCCATGACAACTATGGAAGCACCTTCCACACTTCAGATGCCTTGCTGGACATGCTCTCCACTGGAGAATCTAATGTCCCCAACTATGGCTGTGGGAGGAAGGACAACCTCCTGGCTCTGATTGGTGAAGCTGTCAGGGACATCTCCATCCAGATGTCAATGTTTGTAGGCACCTACAAAGTCCCACAGGTTTGTGTGTTTTTCTCTATCTGGAAAAGTGAGTGGGGTGGTGGGGATGAACAATAGATCCAATATCTTCATAGAATTCAAGAGCAACTTTTCAGAATATTAGGGAACGTATCAACGATGTTTTAGTCTATTATGTACATCTTCAAATTGACCATTAAAGGCCTGAAGAGCCATAAGGTCCCTAGAGGATATTCTACTGAATATTCTTATTCTACTATTGAAAAACTATCCAGGTTTTGAGGTCCACCATTAGCATGTTCATTTTCACATATCAATAATATCTGCCTTATCCAATTGGAATCAAGTTGGCAATAGTCCTGTCTATGTATAAAAAATATTCAGACCAAGAAAAGTATCTTTGGGATGGATAAAAGGAGTTTAGCTCCTGCCCTCATAGATAATTGTTAATTTACACAATTTGTGCTTTGCATAAATTCAGGGTATATAATTATTGGGTTAAAATTAAAGTGATGAAACAGACATATAGTCCCAAAACAGACAAAATTTCAATTAAACACTTATTGGATTGTACAACTGTCTACAATTGACCTCACCCCTTTCCTAAGAGGTCTGTAGGGGGCGTGCATAAGTGCACCAATGTGCCTACCATCACTGTCCTACTATTTCTTTTAATTTTTCTTATATGTATCCATTTCATGTACTCGTAACTATTCTGTTAGCAGTTGTGCTCTTGTACATCTAGAGAAGAAGATGAAAAATTCCTTCACAAAGAATTTGGAATATAGAAGCTGAGAAAGAGGTTTTAGTACTCAAAAATAGCATATAATACAGCCCTATATCTTAGATCCAGACATTTTATCTAACATCTGCAAATTTGAATCTAATATTTGGAATTGTATGGGTGACACAGAAATTTACATTGCATTTTTTATTGTTTTTTTTGTTTAATATGATTTTGCGTTCCATTTTTATCGACAAGCTTGTTAATATTCTGTCTTAAATATTTTAAACCGTGACTAAGGAACAAACTATTCTTATATATTCATCAAAACAAAATTGGGTTTGTCAGTAAGTAATATTTTGGAGTTGATCTGGACCACATTATAACATTATAACACAGCATTCTTCATTACTTTTACAGATCACTACTCTAATTCCTTCAGAGGCTCTGAGTGATAAAAGGAGATTCCCTTTTTCCCACCAGATGCTCCCCAAAGAAGGATTCCAATACCCAGCAATTGTCCAGCTGCTCCTCCATTTCAGATGGACCCTGATTGGCCTCTTTGCTTCAGACACAGAGAATGGAGATAATTTCATGAGGACTTTCCCTCCAATGCTTGTCAGGAATGGAATTTGTGTGGTTATATCAGAACGAATCATAACAACTGGACATACAGCATCCCTCAGGGAGGCCCTCTCTAAGTGGAGACAAATCAACGTCTTTGTTCACTTCATAGAATTTATAAACATCTGGTACAGAATTTTTTCTTTCCATAAGGCACTTATGCATTTGCCAGGACCTATTGAAGGGAAAGTCTGGATCCTCACAAATTTTGCACCGTATACAATAAAGAAGGACATACTTCTCAAATACATCCATAGTATTTGGAACCTTGGTTATCTGATAAAAAAAGGCCAACAAATGTTGCCTTTGAACCCCATTTCTTTGTGGAAGATCCATTTCAAGATCATTATTTTCGCTGTTCCCTTTCCAAGCACATCTTTTCTGTCAAAGGCCGCAGAAGATGCACCCAGAAAGCCCCACTGGAGACCCAGGAGAAAAGAAACAGGAAACGAATCATAAATGACCCTAATCGGTGCAGTATCATTCAGACTCTGGCCCAGGCCATAAATGCCGCTTATTCCCCCAGATCGAGGTGGGGATATAAGGAGGGAGGAAAGAGGTTGGGGGCTCCAAGGCTGCAGCCGTGGAAGGTATGGGGGGGTCCCGATATGGATCCATTAATCTGAGATCCTTTTGGAGAAGGAACCCATTCAGGGGCAACTCTGTAGGCTGTCCTTAGTCCCAGGCTTGGTTGAGCCTTTGCTGGATGATGGTGATGGCTTTGGGCAATTCCTATATAGCTTTACCTGGAGTAGATCTTTGTTTTGGAAAATAAACTGGCCTAGGCCAGAGTAATGGTCCATTAGCAAAGGTGGGAGAGGGGCGGAGTTTCAGCCTCTCTGAGTTTCTACTTTTCTTTTTAGGGGAAATATATTCTCCCTTTTTAGTATATCCTAAAATATTTCATTTTCCTAGGAGAGGGGAGGGTTTTAACTACTCCCAACACCTCCTTGCATCATTGGAAGAGTGTTGAATCCTCCTTTGTCCAACTGAGAGATTTTGTACGTTGGAGAAGCTGCTCTCATAATCTCCTCCTTGTCTTCTCTCAAGACTTAGTTTCAGGTTGCAGTCAAGTATGATTTTGAGATTGTTTTCATAAAAATGTATTTATTTACACATAACTCAAGATGGCAAATGTCTCCAACATAGCTTCCTCCTTCATCCAGTCCACTTTTAGTACAGTCAGAGACCAGCATTACAAATAATAATAATAATAATAATAATGGAGAAAAATAAAAATAAACGACAGTCAATTGGCAGTTAGTGTCTGCCTGATGTTGAGTTATGTGCGAATATGTGGCAATATAAATGTCCTAAATAAATAAATACATAATTTTGCATTACAGCAGAACAGAATTTGGCCCCATTCAGAGAAACTCCTTCCTACTGATCTGATAACTGCAGTTGCACGTAAAAGAGTTTCGTATTTCCCAGATATTAGGAGAGGCGTCACAAAGTGGATCCCTGAGACCTGATAGGAGATGATAGCTGAGTCCTGATAGCAGGCTGTGAACTCACTGGTGGGATTCAAATTATTTTACTACTGGCTCTGTGGGCATGGCTTGAATTTGTGGGCATGGCTTGGTGGTCACATGACCAGATGGGCGTGGCTTGGTGGCCACGTGACTGAGTGGGCTTGGCCAGGGGGCCATGTGACTGGCAAACCAAATACAATTGGTCCTCGCTTAATGGCTGGTTACATAGCAAGTGTTCTAATTTATGACTGATCTCCCCAGAGCTACTTGTTCTGTTTTTGGAGTTTTGACAACCATAAACACAAACACACAAACACACATGCACACACACTCACTCACACACAGAGAGAGAGAGCTTTCTAACCCTGCTATTCTTTGATTCTGTAAGGATCTCCTGCTGGAGCAGGGGTTCAACTAGATGACCTCCGACATTCGTTGCATGCCAGCCCTAGATTGTTGTGTTGCTTCAAAGAGTCTTCTGAAGCCAGGGTTTGTGTCCTTCCTTCCTCTCCTTTTTTTTTATCTCCCTCCCTCCCTCCTTCCATGTATTTATCTATCCATCCATGTATCTCATTAACTTTCTCCATTCTCCCTCTCTTTCTTTCTCTCTTTCTCTCCCTCTTTCTTTCTTGCTCTTTCTTTCTTTCTTCCCTTGCCCCCCTGCTCTCTCTCTCTCTCTCTCTGTCTCACACACACAGAGAGACATAGAGAGTTGGAGAGAGAGGGGGGAAGATAGGGACCCGGCCTCTTCACTATCCCCCACCGTCCCCCTTCCCTTCTCAGGCCAGGCGAGGGAGGGGAGGGTGAGGGGCAGGGCCAGCTGCTTCAGGCAAGGTGAAGAGCTGTCGACCAAGCACGGAAGAGTAGAAGCCTGGGAATGGCAGCTCTCGGCTCAGCTGCCCTGAGGGGCTCCTGCAGGCATATCGCGACAAGGGGTTGAGAAGACGCGGGACAACCGTGCACCCACCTGCTGGCTGGCCGGGCCAGGCCGGGCTGGAAGAGGCGCATCTGCTGGGAGAAGGAAGAAAACGTAATCTGGGAGGGAGGGCGGACAGGCAGATGTCCCAGGACTGCTCCACGTGCGCACTGCATCAGTAGCACACGCACGGCTGCACACACAGTGTGCATGTGCAATAGCCCTGGGACATCTGCCCGACCTGCGCCACAGCCACCACGTGGTAGGGAAAGCTAGGAAAGCGACTGGGACAATAGGGAGACCCGGTTCAGGGGTGTGGCCAACCAGGGGTGTCCACCAGTTCACCGGAGCCGATGAGAACCGGTTGAATACCACCTCTGCATGAGTGGTCTGCAGTTCGAGTGGCCCCTTGTCCTCAGGGCCCCAGTCTCAGCTCAGGCGCTCTTTCTTTGTATTGGCCCCCTGAAACTGCTCTGGGAACTCCATTGCAGCTCTCGGAGGTTAATTCCCTTTGGACTCTTGGCAGGTTTATTCGATATAAATATCTTGTTGCTGTAAAGGCTGCTTAAATAAACATTCTTGGGAAGAGCAGCCCCATCTTGTTGGATTTCCAGATCTTTGAGACCTTGTTTGAGTTCACTAAGTGCACTAACTCATCCCCCATCCTTAAAAGCCCTTCCCTGCAGAAGCCACGGGGGCTGAATACCAATGAGTAGTTGTGTGTTCATTTTCCCAACAACAACAACCCTGTGAGTTGAGTTGGGCTGAGAGACTGGCCCCCAATCCCCGAGCCTGCTTCATGACCAAGGGGGGACTTGAACTCACATCCTCTTGCTTTCTACTTCGGGGGCACAACCAGTAGACCAAACTGGGTCCCTTACATACTTATCAAGCTTGGCACAATCCTTCATCCAGTGCATCATTAATGTTCTTGTATGAGATACTGTAATTTATCAAATACTAAAACCCAGATACTTTTCTACTGCTTTTTAGTCATACAGTTGTTTCTAGGAAGAAATCAGAAATATTTTTCTGGAAAGTTGGTAATGTTTAAATAACATAAAAGGATATTTGCCTGAGAATTGTTATAAATCTTGTATAATAGCGATTTATCAACCCTATTATATTAATTACAACATAGGAAAATTGATGACCTAACGACAAAATGTTCTATCTTCCCACTTTCATGACAAAGATTATAAAAACTAAAGATTATTTGAGTACCATTTTTAAATCAGTTTTTATCCACTTAATTATCATACCATCCACCCTCACTTAACTGGGTTTTGATCACATCACAACATTGTTTGTTACTCTTTCCTGAGATCAAGTTATATCAGCATAATATATTTAGGAAATGAAATAATACGTGAGGATGACTTGCATACAGCACATAAATTATATCTCCCCCTTTCCCACGATCCATTTAGAAAGGGCAGTGATAGGAGGGAATGACTTTTGGGGGGTGGAGGAGAGATTCTGCCTGGGGAAGAAGCAGATCAGAGGAGGACACCTACAGCTGAATAAAAAAAAGGGTCGGTGGGAGATTTGTACTATCTGACTCCCCAAATCCTGTCAGTGCAGCATTACAGTGAAGTGGGCCTAGCTCAGATTTCCTGTCTGGGCCTCCTGGGAGAGGATTACCCTGACAACTTTCTTCTCCAGAAATCCGTGTTTCTGATAAGCAACCTGTTGCTTTCAGGGAGTTCATTAATCTCCTTTTTTCTGTTGTTCAACTATATTTTGTCAAAATCTATATTGTCAACATATGATCAACAATTTTTTGTGAACTTTTTTCGTTCACTTGTAAAATAGTGGAAACACCCATTTTCCTCATGAAGCATGTCTGTAAATTAGACAACTACAGAAGAAAGATTCAAATGTGAAAAAGCATCTGGGATAAGAAACAAAGTTTTCTGCTTTAAAAATTGCTGCATGTTCCCATTCTAGTTCCATCCTTTCCTGGAGAAGAATGAGTTTGTCAATATTTCGAAATTTGAACTCTACATGGACCCAAATGGAGAGGTAGCAGCAGATCTGGGCATTTTGGGCTTATTCGTTCTTCCCAGGAATGATCCCAGGGAGGAGGCTGTGGCATATTTTGTAAGACAGAGACTTTCTATCGACAAAGATATCCTTTCACGGCTAAAGGTGCTCAACAAGGTAGGAGAAACTTTGGAGTCCTTCCTCTGTTTTCCAAAGCCTGAGGTCCCATTTCAAGAGGGCTGATGCTATTCCCCAAAGGTGGTTGACCTTCACCGAGAACTGAATCTGGGCAATAAAAACCAGATTTTTTCCCATAGGCTGTTTGGGAGGCTTCCGTATTGTTCCATTTTGTGGACCACGTACAATTAAGGGTCTCCATCAAACGGGTGAGAATCTCACAAGGGGCTGGGGAATGTGTCCCTAGTAGCTTCTCATGGTTTGCTCCTTGTGCCCAGAATAGCAACGAAGACGGAAATTTTGCTGACCGGGGCCTGAATCCAAGCTTGGACTGTATCGGATGGGATTGAATCGTGATTGGACGGAGATCCTTTTGGCCCCGTTGGAGGAAAGAAGCTTCTTCTCGTGCTGCTTGGGGAAAAATGTTCCCTGAAGGGACAGCTCCATAATCTGGGAGGCTTTTAAGGAGGCCAGACCTGGCCAGAGCTCTCCATGCCTCCCTTTCACCTCCCTGGGATGGAGCAATGGGCCTTCTGCTCCTAGGAAGCAGCTCCAAGGCTTTCAGTTCACCTGAAATTATCAAGATTGTTCTCATATCACACTTAAAATTAAGGGTTTGAGAAGAGCTGAGAAATGCGTGTTAATGGGGTCATGAGAAGGAACCAGCTTGTTATCACTTAATGCTGAAATCTTTTCTCAGTTCCATCCAGGGGTGGGATTCAAATTTTGTAAGAACCGGTTCTGTGGGCGTGGCTTAATTTGTGGCTGTGGCTTGATGGTCACGTGACCAGATGGGCATGGCCATGTGGCCATGTGACTGGCAAACCAAATACAAGTGGTCCTCGCTTAATGGCCAGTTGCTTAGCAAGTGTTCTAATTTATGACTGATCTCCCCAGAGCTCCTTGACCTGGTTTTGAAGTTTTGACAACCATAAACACAAACACACAAACACACACGTGCACACAGCCTTCCAACCCTGCTATTCTTTGATTCTGTAAAAATCTCCTGCTGGAGCAGGGGGTTGGACTAGATGACCTCCAAGATCCCTTGCAGCCCAGCCCTAGATTGCTGTGCTGCTTCAAAGAGTCTTCTGAAGCCAGGGTTTGTGTCCTTCCTTCCTCTCCTTTTTTCTCCCTCTCTCTCCCTCCCTCCCTCCATGTATTTATCTATCCATCCATATATCTCATTCACTTTCTCCTCCCTCCATCTCTTTCTTTCTGTTTCTTTCTTTGTCCTGTCGTTCCATCTCTCCCTTTCTTTGTCTATCCATTTTCTTCCTTTTGCTTCCTTTCTCTCTTTTATTTCTTTCTCTTTCCTTTCTTGTCTCTCTCTTCCTCTTCTCTCATTCCCTCTATTTCACTCTTTCCCTCTCTTTTTCTCTCTTTCCCCCTCTCTGGATCTCTCTGTATCTCTCTCTCATTCTGCCTCTTTCCCTTTGTGTGTCTGTGTGTCTCTGTGGGTGTGTGTAAAAGAGAGGCATGGATAAGTCTGACCAGGTCGGGTCTCTTTAAGAACCTCCCCAACTATGAACCAGCCCTTTCAGGGGACACTTTTCCCCAAGCAGGACGAAGCTTTTCTCTCTCAATGGGACCAAAAGAATCTCCACCCAATCATGATTCAAATTCATCTGAATTCAAGGCCCTGGTCAACAGAATTCCCTTTTTTCTTTGCTAGTTTGGGCACAAGGAGCAAACAAACCTGAAGCTCTTAGTGACACATTCCCCAGCCCTTGTGGGATTCTCACCAGTTTGAAGGAGATACTAAACCATAGGTGGTTCACAAAATGGAGCAGTGCGAGAAGGTAAGGGTGACGATCGGGGATAGCGAAGCGGCTGGGTCCCTATCTTCCCCTCTCCCTCCCCCACTCTCTCTCTCTCTCTGTGTATCTGTGAATGTGTGTGTGTGTCTCCCTGAAAGCTGCGGCATGGCCAAGCCAGCAAGATCTTGGTGCTCTTCGCTACTTCTTTCATTTCTTCTTTTTTGATTCCAGGCTGGCTGAACAATGATTGCCAGATGCGGTGGAAGTGTCCATTTGGGTGACCCTCCTCCTCCTCCTCTTCCTCCTCCTCTTGCACCCGGCAGCTGTGGATGGATCAGGAGGGTGCAGTTGTGTGGGGAGATGCTCACTCCTCAAGTGAGCATCCATCCACCCCGTACTTGGTTCTGCTGTGCTTTGGTATTTCCTTGAGGAGCATGTCCCCGTGCGCATGCACCCTCCCAGCCCTGCCACAGCGGCCGGTTATGAGAGGAGGAGGAGGAGGAGGAGGAGAAGAGTCACCCGAAGGGATGCTTCCATCGCAGCCTGGCGATCATTGTTCAGCCAGTCTGGATTCCAAAAAGAAGAAATGAATAAAGTAATGAAGAGCGCCAAGGAGAGCTTGCTGGCTTGGCCATGCCACGGCTTTCAGGGAGACACACACATACAGAGTGGGAGAGAGAATCAGGAAGACAGGGACCAGGCCGCTTCACTATCCCCCGCCGTCACCATCACCTTTTTAGGCCAGGCGAGAGAGGGGCAGAGCAAGCAGCTTCAGCAAGGTGAAGAGGAGGCGACCAAGCACAGGTGAGTAGAAACCTGGGAACGTCGGCTCCTAAAGGGCTTTGAGGTCGGATGACCTGGAGTGGCCGAGATCCGAGTGAGCATTGCACTACAGGTTCACCTGATCGCCCACTTCTTTGGTGTTGGCTTTACGGAGCCGCCGCATGAGGTCTGGGCTGACATGTGACAGCAGTGCCTTTAGCTGTGCTTGCTTGTAAGGGTCCAAATAATCTGGTGAAGACAGCAGAGGAGTCACTCAGGTAGACCTCCCCCATCCGCAGTCCTCCTGCTGCAGAAAAAGGTCATTCCCTGAGCTAAGAAGTCAAGGAGCTGTGCCTCGACTCACCCAATTCCTAGGACTACCCCAAATGGTCTCAATTCGGCATGGAGAGGGTAGCTCCCCCTGGCAGTACCCCTTTCCCTCAGTGCTCTGACTTCCTGTGGCTCGCCTCCAGCCTGAACACCAGGTTGGACCACCAGAAGGCCACTTTCCCACTTCTCAACGGAGGTCCTGTGCCAACCACTGCAGGACTCTCCATCTCTTTCCCCAAATTCTCCCTCAACTTCGAAATGATGACACCTGTTGCCGACATGGGTACAACCGGGCTGCCAGTCACCTTTACCCCCCCCAACCCACTTGCCTTTTGCCGCTGCCACCTGGACCCCTAACCCCCAGCAGGTAAGGCCCAGCACCTGCGGTGAATCCCAGCTAAATTTCACTGTACCGGCGGACATGTGGAAAGGCTCATGTTCTCCTGCTGCTGGGAAAGCAAGACAGCCTTTCCCGCCACAGCGAAAAGTTTGCAACTTCCCCTCCAATAGGGAAATGGGTGGCTCTGGGCAGCAGAGAAGTAGCCAGCTTGAATCCAGTTTATCTCTGCCACCCGGAGCTGTGCCGGGAAAGACTCTCTTGCTCTCCCAACAGTAGGAGGACACGAGCCTCTCCACATGTCTTCCAGTACAGCGAAATGTAGCTCGGGTCCCCACCAGTCTGCATCTCACTCCCTGCCTGGATTCACCACAAACACTGGGCATTACCTGCTGGGGGTTAGGGGTCCAGGTGGCAGCAGCAAAAGGCAAGTGGGGTGGGCGGTAAAGGTGACCGGCAGTGGCAGGTAGGCGACTAAGCCCCAGAGCTTGCAGAGCCTCACTCACCCAGGGAGATCAGGCAGGGCCACAGCGGAAGGCATGCAGCAATGGCTGGACTGGTGAGTGGGCAAAAGCAGGCTGCAGGCGATGCTGCGCATGCACATAAAGACTGACTCGGCGCAGTGGGGAGGGGGGGCAGAGAGGGGCAGGGCCAGTCAGTGGTGCAATTTGCTGGTTCTCTGAACTGCACAGAATCATAACAACTGGTTTGATAGAACTGGACGGAACCAGTAGAATCTGACCCCTGGTTCCATATCTCCATACTTTTCTATTTAAAAAAGTCCTTTTTTTTTTTTTGGCAATGTGAGATGCCAAAAGCAAAAGAGAGGAACTACTGGAAGAATCTTGCAGAAGTTATACCTCTAACCATTTGGAAATAGTGAGAGATTTTGCTTACTTAAGTGAAGACCAGAGGCTAATATCTAATATTTTGTCTAATATCCATTTCTACCTCCATTTTCCACATATTTCCTTTGCAATCTTATTTCTTTTCTGCTCAGTCCTTTCCTCAATCTGAATGTGTGGAGAGTTGTCATCCTGGATTTGTCAAGAAGGCTCGAGAAGGAGAGCCAGTTTGCTGCTACGACTGCATTCCTTGTCCGGAGGGGACCTTCTCCACTCAGAAAGGTGGGTGACACTAGAGGAAAGGAAGGCCTGGTGGAACTGGATCCATCCAGAGCATTGTCATGAAAGTGTGAATTAAAAAACACTTTGAAGTTGAACTGATTTCTGGTTTATTTCCAAAATGCCCCATTTCTTATCTAAACAGAAGAGCAAAAAGACTGTGAAGGAAGGGCTGGATAGAGACAGATGGCTGTGTCAGATTGGACAAGCTTTACTACTGCCAGAGAAAATATTTCTTCTTTTTAGCTTGGATGTATCCTTCCTTCGTCATTTACTTCTCTAGGAACACCTGAGTTCCTTGAAACACGAGGAATTGTTTTAGGTCCACCTCCTGAAAGGAGGATTGCAATGCAGTCTACATGCGTTCCCTTTGAGGAACACTGAAAAGGTATTTCTGATATACGAGATGCACAATGTGGTGGTATGGACAGTTATTCCTGTTTCTGGCTGCACCCATATCACCACTGCTCCAAAGGCCATTCCAAATTGTTTGGAGCAATCCCTTGATCTGTCAGCCTCCTCTGATGCAAGTATGACAAGAATTGCCACCGGGCAAGTAAGTTTCTCTAGAAAGATTAATTGATTCATTATTTACCCTTACTAATGGAGGTTCCTATCAATATTCTGAACATTACAAAGGAAATATTTCAAGTCCAAACCTTCCTTCAATTTCATAACCTATCAAAAATATACCATAGCTATATTTTTAAAAAAGTGATACACTTATTTTCTATCACTGGAGATATGAAGAAATCCGTCCTGGAAATGCTCCTGATAATCACTTGTTCCCAAAGAATTTACAATGTATCTTGAAATGCAAAGGACAAAGAAATACATTTTTTTTTGTTTTTGTTTTCTCAGATACAGAAAAATGCACCAAATGTCCAGATGATAAATACCCCAATAAAGAAAGAGTCCAATGTATCCCCAAAGTTATAACCTTCCTGTCTTATGAAGAACTTCTGGGCATCATCCTGGTTTCTTTTGCCCTACTCTTCTTCCTAACCACAAGCCTTGTTTTAATTATCTTCATTAAATACCGAGAAACTCCCCTTGTCAAAGCCAACAACCGGGACCTCTCCTACATCCTCCTGGTCTCCCTCCTGCTTTGCTTCTTGTCTCCTTCTCTCTTCATTGGTCAACCAAGGAAAGCCACCTGCCTTCTCCGACAAACAGTCTTCAGCATCATCTTCTCAGTTGCCATTTCTTCTCTCTTGGCCAAAACCATCAAGGTGGTGCTGGCCTTCCTGGCCACAAAACCAGGAAACCGAGCAAAGAGATGGTTGGGAAAGAGCTTGGCCAACTCCATCATCCTGTCTTCTTCTTCCGTTCAAGTGCTCAACTGCTCCATCTGGCTGGGAGTTTCTCCCCCTTTCCCTGACTCTGACCTCCACTCCCAGCCTGGAGAGATCATCCTGCAGTGCAATGAAGGGGCCGTTTTCATGTTCTACATCACCCTCAGCTACATGGGTTTCCTGGCTGCTGTCTGCTTCACGGTGGCTTTCCTGGCAAGGATTCTGCCCGGGGCCTTCAACGAAGCCAAGTTGATCACCTTCAGCATGCTGGTCTTCTGCAGTGTCTGGGTGACTTTTGTGCCCACCTACCTGAGCACCAAAGGGAAACACATGGTGGCTGTGCAGGTCTTCTCCATTCTGGTCTCCAGTGCTGGTCTGCTGGTTTGCATCTTCATCCCCAAGTGCTACATTATCCTTCTGAGGCCAGACCTGAACACAAAGGAGCAGCTTACAGCCAGAACAAATGTAAAAACATAAGACATAACACTGTGACATTTAAAGAATTGTAAAATTTTATTTTATTTCAAAGTAGACACTAATTATTTCAACTTAGATAGTGTGCAGGAATCAAAAAAATCACGCCTACATTTTTCAATGGGAAATGTTTGAACGATTTTTATCCTTGTAACTCTCTCCATCTCAATAAATCTTGCTAAAGGGAACTCCGAAAATCATTCAGAGGAATTTGTTGTTCAGCTACTTCCAATGAATTTGATACCTTAGTCGTATTGAGAGCAGCTAAAAGTGTTTCTATGAGAGAATGAATAGGAAAAGTGGTAAGATGGCTTGTGTGGGAGCCAAGCTCCAACTATGTTGTTTGACAATCATGAGAGCCATTGGCCATCCCACCAAGCCAGAGAAGGCAGAGGTCTCCAGGTCCTCTTGCTTAGAAGTTCTCATCCAATAAGACCTAGTTAGCGCCCCTTTCCCATAGCTGCTCCTGCCCTGTGAAAGAAGCTTCTCCATGAGATCCACCATCCTCTCTCCATCCCCTGATTAAAGCCGGTTCTTTTCCCCAATGCTTGAGCTAGTTGAGACCGGAGTCCAACAGATACAGAAGGAGGAGGAAAAGCCCCATGGGAGAGTCAGCCTGCATCCTGATGAAATTAGCCTCATTGTGGCTGCACCGTGTAAATAGTTGCAAGCAGGAGTTTGGGGGCGTCTCAAACTCCACCAGAGGAAAGAAGGTCTCTCTCTCTCTCTCTCACTTTCTCTCCAAGGTGGGAAGCCCAGCAGTGCAACCCTTGAAGGCTTCACCTGGGGGTTCACCTCAGTCCTCTGGGGGTGCTTCTAGCCCCGGAAGCCCCAGAAATAAGTCCTACCAAGGACTTTACTCCAGGCTCCCTGGAAGTGAGCAGAAGTGGGGAAAAGAAAGGTGAATATACTGACAAAGAGATCCTGAATGTCTCTGGAGATAAATTTCAAGGAACTATAAGGCAATAAAGGCAATCCTCCATTTATGACCACAACTTTTGTTGCTAAGTAAGTTCTGTCTCATTTTACCAACTTTTTTACCTCGGTTGTGAAGCAAATGAGTGCAGTGTTTAGTTAAATCATGCGATCGTCAAGCAAGTCTTCCAGTGACCCCAATGACCCCAAGGTACTGCAAGTATCATAAATCCACGCCTGAGTTTTTGTCACATGACCATGGGGTGCTGGAATGGTCGTTAGTGTGAAGACTGGTCATAAGTCACTTTCCTCAGTGCTGTTGTAACTTCAGTCACCAAACAGATGTTTGTAAGTGGAGGACTCCATGTTGTCCTCAGAGCCATTTTTGACAAAGAGGCTCCTGCCCTTAAGATCCCATCAGAATGGAGCCGGAAGGGACCTTGGGGGTCATCTAGTTCAACCCCCTGCCCAAGCAGGAGACCCCAGGCCATTCCATGAAAAGGAGTGGAAAAGACCTCCAGGGACAGAGCCCCCACCCCACTTCTGAAGGCAGCCTCTTCCCCTGGTCCATGGGGGATCAAGGGATTCTGGCCTGCTTCTCAGGGGGTGGCTGGAGGGACAGGAGAAGCCTCAACTTCATCCTTGAATCCCCCCCATAAAAACATGGAGAAAAGGGTGACATTCTTGGTCCTCCTCCTCTGGGGAGAGAGCCTTGCCAGGACCCCTGGCCTCTCTCACAGCCCCAAGGAAGAAAGGCTGCCCCTCCCCAGCCTTTCCCCCTTCCCCCTGGCTTCCTTCCAAGAGGGACCCCCAGGATCTCCTCCCAAGGCCCCCAGGACCACCGGGAATCGGATCGGAGGGGGCAAAGCCAGGCGCCATCCTGGCAACCGGCTGCCTCTCCTGGGTTGCTGCTTCCAGGGTGCCTCGCTCTGTTGCCTGAGGCCCCTGGGTTTTTTTGCCAGAGCGAGGGGACCCTCCAGCCCCCAGCCAGGAAAGCAGTGGAATGGGGTGGGGTGGGAAGAAGAGAGAAGACCCCCCCCAGCCTCACACCGGTGCAGGGTTAGAGGTATTAACCTCCTTGAAGATGGGCAAAAAGAAAGGCCACCCATTGAGTCATTGCACCTTCTGTATCCTGGCCAAGCAGGAGATCCCACATGGCTCCAGTTGCAACCGGGGTCTTTTTATCTGGGGTAATTTGGGTGGGGACCCTGGGTGGATGAGGGGAAGGTCCAGGGAGGAAGGAAGGTTGTCTCCCATATTCACTGCAGGACCTTCATGGGCGGACAGGTTGCTATCAGGTTGGTTTTCATTCCCAGGTTGCAAATTCCTGATGACCAATTTTGGGGATTGTTTTGGTCTGATGCAGCTGCTGCCTTGGGACCGCCCCCCCTTGCCTCCCCCATTTTGGGGGATGGGTGGGCCCTTGACTCCCCCCCAAATGGCCCAATGTGCCCCAGAAAAGTGTAGAGGAGACCCAGCCTGAGACCCAGGGCAGGGTTGGCTCTCTGGGACGGGGCCCTCAGCCCACTGAGGGTCTCCATCTTCAGGGAGCCCTTTCAGGAGGGCAGGAAACCTGGGCATGAACTAGCCAGGATTGCTCATTCTTTCATCACCACATCTCAGCCTTGTTTCCTTTCAGCAAGAAAAGCAATTTGCTTCCCACAGATGAATGTCCAAATCTGGAGCTCTGAAACTTGGAGCCAAGTCCTTCTTCCTCCCTCTTGGCTCCCCAGGGAGTTTTCCAGCTGCCACCTTGGAAACCAGTCCACTGAATGGAAAAATACAAGGAATAACGCAGAATTATGTCCTGTCCTGAGCCAGGAAGCCCTTAATGTAGAGAATTCTTGGCTTGGCCTAAGATTTAGGCCTTGATTGTCCCTGCATAATTTCAGACTCCAGTCCTCCTGCTCTCATGGCCGCTTTCCCTCTTGAGAGGTTTCTTTCAAAAGGGGACAGATCAGTCCTGCAAGACTCGTTTCAGTCCATTTCCAGGTGGACAATTTAAAATAAATCCTCATTTTAATCCCTTTTGAACCAGGCAGCTTCATGGACACACCCAAAATCCAAGGCCTGAATGGCCCCTTCGGTCTTCTCTGGTATTAGAGATCCCTCTTAAATTCTAAGATTCCTCCCCTCCCTCCTCTCATCAAAGCCATTGCGTAAAAGTGGGGAGGGATCCTGTTCTGTACCTTCATCAGCATTCTTGAAAACCCCACGCTTTGATTGGCCAAAGTGCGGGGCGATCTGATTGGTCAGGCGAGCCCCGCTGATTGGCCCGCTAAGAATCTCCCACGATTGGTAGGTTTGAATCGCGGGAGATTCAAAGCGGTGCCATTGGCCGCGGCCGCCATGTCTTGAGAATAAAAAGCTGCTGTTTTCTCCCTTGAACCCAGGTCGGTTCCGGGGACCAATAAAGAGCTGAAACCTAGTCACCGCCTCCTGGTCTCTTTCCCGATGGACACAACACTGGCGATGAAGCTGGGATCCCGATTCTGAACCCCAGCAAGCACGTGTCCGACGGAAGCAAGACCAACGAGATGGCCAGCATCGCTCCACCCGCACCCTTCAACCCCACTAGCGAGGACTGGGAATCTTACACGGACAGATTCCGCATGTTCCTCAAATGCAGCGACATGAAGGATGCCACCGGGCCGAAGAAACGAGCCATTTTCCTGACACACTGCGGGCCCACAGTATTCAAGATGGCGAAAGCCCTAGAGAAACCCGCTGACGTCACCGGGATGGACTGGATCGACCTCGAACCCTTACTCCAAAAACACTACGCTCCCGCTATGCCCACCTCATCAGATGGCAGGAGTTTTATCGGTGGGACCAACGGCCGGGCGAAAGCCTCAGTGACTTTGTTGCAGAGCTGCGGAGCCTAGGAGGACTATGCGGGTTCTCCGACATGGACGAGGCCCTTCGGGACCGAGTCGTGCTCGGGCTTCGGGACCCAGTCCTACAAAGTTGGCTGATGGCCAAAGGTGACATCGCCCTCATCGATGCCATCGCTGAAGCCACCGCAGCCGAAGCCACCCGGCAGTCAGCAAACCGCATGCGGAGACCGGACGCCGGGGACCGCACCATGAACAACAACCCTGGACGGGTGATCGAGGCCCAACCGGAAGCAAGTCACCGCGAAACTACCACCACCCACCATGGCTGACACTTCGGACGAGGAGGAGGAAATCCACCGGCTCCAGACAGGATATGACCAGCGCAGTCGGCGGGGTCGTAAGTCGGGGACCACGTGTGCTGGTTGCGGAGGTGACCACCCTAGATCCGAGTGCCGGTTCTTCGATGCAGTCTGCTGCCACTGTGACAAAAAGGGTCACATCGCCCACGTATGCCGACTGAAGAAAGCCTACAGCCCCAGACGGTGGGACCACAGCGAACGGAGATGGTACAGCACCCCCCCCCCAGAACCAGAGATCACCCACCCGACAGCCATTGGGACCGGAGCGGATGAGCCTGATGAGTTGGCGAGACCCGGCGGAAGGAGGAAACACATGAGACGGTCATCATTGGCCACGTATCAACCACCGATGCCCGAAAATTCTACGTGGAGGTAGGCATTGAAGGCGAGCCATGCAGGATGGAGGTGGACTCTGGGTCCTACCTCTCCATGGTCGCCTGGCAAGAAATCAAACGCTTGGTGCCTACCATCCAAAAGAAGAGACTGGAGAACCAGAGACTAATCCTTAAAGACTCCCAGGGAAACCACATCCTGGTAGTCGGAACCGGGCAATTCAGAGTAACATTTAAGGGACGCACTGCAAAGCTTCCCCTAACAATCGTGGATCGAGACCGACCCAGCCTATTGGGACTTCAATGGTTCGCAGCGCTCGGCATCGAAGTCACGGGCATCGACCACATCGCCGAGACCGACTGGGAGCAACAACTGGCATGGGACTTCCAAGAAGTGTTCGATGGCACCCTAGGCAAGTACCGAGGGCCCCCTATTTCTTTCAGCCTAGACCCGAACGTTCCCCCGAGATGCCTAAAACCAAGGCAGGTACCTTTTGCACTCAGGCCTAAAATTGACGAGCAAATTGACAAGCTCGTCAAGCAAGGGGTCCTACAACCAATAGACCATGCCCGGTGGGAGACCCCAATAGTCACCCCAGTGAAGCCTGATGGATCGGTGAGAATCTGCGGGGACTATAAGGCCACCCTAAACTGCGCCTTGCAACAAAGTGCCTATCCTGTCCCAGTAGTGCAGCATCTTCTACACTCACCGGGGGAGGCAAGGTTTTTGCGAAACTTGACCTGGCCCAAGCATACCAGCAGCTGCTGGTCGACGAAGAAACCGCTGAAGCGCAAACCATAGTGACCCACTGGGGAGCTTTCCGATGTAACCGACTCCAGTTCGGAGTCAGCGTGGTGCCTGGAATTTTCCAGAGCCTCATGGAGAGAGTCTTACAAGGCATCAAGGGCGTGGTGCCCTACTTCGACGATGTGCTGGTATCGGCAGCCAACCAGCCAGAACTAGAGGGTTGACTAAGGGAGGTGCTAACCAAATTCAAGGAAACTGGGCTAAAAGTGAAGAGGGAAGAGTGCCAACTTTACACAGAGCGGGTCGAATTCCTGGGGTACCTCCTAGACCGGCATGGCATCCACCCAACTGACACCAAAATTAAAGCCATCAAAGAGGCCCCCACACCCAGGTCTAAAACGGAACTGCAGGCGTTTCTGGGACTACTTAATTTTTACAATGTTTTCCTGCCCCAAAAGGCGACTGCGGCGGAGCCTTTGCACAAGCTCTCGGACAAGGCGGCTATCTGGACTTGGGGAAAACGTGAGGAAGCCGCCTTCAGGAAAACCAAGGACCTGCTCACTTCAGATGCCGTCCTCATCGACATAAGTCCCTAAAAAAAAACAACATAATTACATGTTAACATTGTTATACATTTCTATGGCTTATCAGGATATTTGGCATAAAATTTCTTTAATAGTTCAGGAGCTCTAAGGTCCTTTTCATTTACCCACTCAGAATGGGACGGAGGAAAATGTTTCCAAGTTACCAGGTATTGGGTACGACCCCTCCATTTTCTAGAGTCTAAAATTTCTTTAATTTCGAAATGTTGTTCACCCTCAATTAACAATGGTACCGGGGGATCAGATTGGGTCGGTCTCAAGGTACAGGTACGTTCTGGTTTCAACAAACTAACGTGGAAAACTGGATGAATACGACGAAGAGTCTTCGGTAAAGTCAGTTGAACAGTCACAGGATTTTTAATCCTCTCAATGGGGAAAGGTCCCACATACTTAGGACCCAACTTCTTTGATTTTTGGGTAGTCTGCAAATACTTGGTCGAGATAAATACTTTATCGCCCACTTGATATGACATTTGCGGGGCTCGCTTTCTGTCAGCAAATTTCTTATGAGATTGGTGCGCCTCGTCCAAAGCTTTACGGGCGACCGGCCAATTAAGTTGAAGTTAAGATAACCAATCACTCAGTGACTGGACACTTGGTTTTTCACCGGGCAGTTCAGGTATGGGCACAAAATCTTGCCCCGTTGCTATTTTGAACAGAGTTATTATATGCCACCTACTGTGAACAGAGTTATATGCCACCTCCGCAAAAGGTAATAGATCCACCCAGTTGTCTTGCTGATAATTTATGTAGCATCGGAGGTATTGCTCTGACACCCCGTTAGTTCTCTCGCAGGCTCCATTAGTTTGAGGATGGTGGGCGGAGCTTAAGCTTTGGGTGGAGCCTATTAACTTCAAATATTCCCTCCAGAAATTCGAGGTAAATTGGACTCCTCGATCAGAAACTACACGTTCAGGTTCACCATGAAATCTGTAGACATGAAGAATGAACAGTCTGGCCAATGACCTTGCCGAAGGGATCTTTAAGCAAGGGATGAAGTGGGCTTGTTTGGAAACCAAGTCAGTCACCACCCAAATGACTGTGTATCCACTGCTCTCAGGTAGATCTACTATAAAATCCACGGAAATTTCCTTCCAAGGAGCAGTTGGTCTGGCCACATTTTGCAGCAGTCCTGGTGGCTTACCAGGAGGTCTTTTTGCTGAGGCGCAAATCGGACAACTCGCCACATAAGTCTCAATGTCTTTTTTCAACGAAGGCCACCAAAACTGTCATTTCACCAAATGTAGGGTCTTCAAAAACCCAAAATGACCAGCCACTTTGGAATCATGAGTTTGCTGCAATATGTGGCTTCTCAGGTTTTGAGGTACATACAATTTCACCCCCATCCAGGCTAGGCCATCTCGAACGGTGCAGTTATTCGCATTTGCCAGAAATCACTCATCCGTCTTCAAAGCCTCCTTAAACTGTTCTATCAGATCAGTGGACAGATCCCTCTCCTGGTTTCTTTTTTGTGCGCGGGTAACTACAGGGGCAGCCAGTTGTGTAGTGGACACGATTGGCCTTAACACTTCTTTATGGATACTGTTGTATTGAGGCATTCTAGACAAAGCATCTGCCATAAATTTTTTTCCCCCTGGGATATATTTCAAGGAGAAGTTGAATCGCTTGAAGAACTGAGCCCATCTAACTTGTTTAGGGGATAGCTTCCGAGGGGTTTTTAAAGCTTCTAGATTTTTATGGTCAGTCCACACTTCAAATGGGTGTTTCGCTCCTTCCAAAAAATGCCTCCAAGTTAATAAGGCCCAACGGACTGCAAACGCTTCTTTCTCCCAAATGGCCCATCTCCTTTCAGTGAATTTACGAGAAGTGTAAGCGCATGGTTGTAGTGTCCCCTTCTCGTTTGATTGAAGTAAGACCGCCCCCACAGCTACATCGCTCACATCAGCTTGGATCACAAAAGGGGCGTCCATGTCTGGGTGTTTCAGTATTGGTTTTGCAGCAAAAAGTCTCTTAAGTTTTTCAAATGCAGCTTGGCACTCCATGGTCCAATTCAATGTTTGGCTGGGCTTTGGTTTCAATTCTCCCTTTGTTTTCAGGAGGTTGGTGATGGGCATGGCTATTTTTGCAAAAGACGGGATGAATTGCCGATAAAAGTTGGCAAATCCCAGAAAACTTTGAAGCTGTTTACGAGTTCTCAGTGGGGCCCAGTCCAAAATGGCTCGCACTTTCTCGGGTCCATCTCAATGCCCTCGGGGGAGATACGATATCCCAAGTAGTCGAATTTTTCTTGATGGAACTCACATTTGGATAGTTTGGCGTACAATTTAGCGGCCCTCAGTTTGTGCAACACAGAGCATACCAGTTTCACATGTTCGTCTCTAGTCTCTGTGTAGATAAGAATATCATCAAGGTATACCAAAACACCTTTCTATAAATGTTCGTGAAGCACTTGATTGATCATTTGCATGAAAACAGCAGGTGCCCCCTGTAGGCCGAAAGGGAGAGCGTTGAACTGGAAACAACCCATTGGGCAGTTGAACGCAGTCTTCCACTCATCTCCCTCCTTAATCCGGATTCGGTAGTACGCCTCCCTCAAGTCCAGCTTTGTGAAAATCTTCCCCTTTGCCAGGTGGGCTAACATGTCTTTCATCAGAGGGAGTGGGTACATGTTCTCTACGGACACTGCATTCAGGTTTCTATAGTCAACTACCAGATGTTTGGAGCCATCTTTCTTCTCGCGGAACATCACAGGGGCCGCCACTCGAGGTCTGGCAGGCGTGATGAAACCCCGTTTCAAGTTCTTGTCGATAAATGCCCTCAATTCCTCCAGTTCCAGTGTCATCGGATACAGCTTTGGTTTTGGGAGTATCACCCCCGGCAGGAATTCAATACTACAATCGGTTGATTGATGAGGGGGGAGCTCGTCGGAAGCCTCTTCACTAAAAACCTCTCTTAAGTCCCAATACTCCTTCGGGATTTTCTCCTCCCCTTCTACGTGTTCGGCCCCTGTAGCAGCTGTCTCAGCAAGGACCTGTGGTTTCGGATGGGATTTCTCCTCCCTATCCGGATAGGGTTGCTCCTCCCCTTCCGGTGGCCGATCGGTTCGGATGCGTATCCACCCCTCTCTCCAGTTCACATGGGGATTCCACTTCCAAAGCTAGGGTAATCCCAATATTAGAGGCTGTTCCATCCCAGGGGCCACAATAAAACACAGGGTCTCATGGTGGTTTCCCATGGTCATTTGTAGGGGTTCCGTTATAAAACGTGCAGGGCAACCTCCCGCCACCGATCCATCCAGTTGGCAGAAAGATATGGGCGTTCTTAAAGTTCTCAGTCTGATGCTCATACCTTTAACTACTTTCATGTTAATTACACACCTCGTGCACCCCGAGTCCAATAAGGCCAACATCACTCCCTCAGTCCCAGAGGTGGGCTGCCTCAACTTTATTGGGATGGTCAGGGGCCCTTGGTTAGGACTTACCGGGATGTCATCTTCCGAGTCTGTCTCGTGCTCGTCGAGCGGGGTTGGAGGTTCCAGCTCCTCTCCCTCTGAAAAGGCGACCTCTACAACCTCTCTTGTCTTCAGCCCGGTCTCGCGGGGCTTGGTTAAGCGATTTCGGGCTTCCTCCCAGGGCCCCGCGCTTTCAGTGGGCTCGTTTTTACCTGGCAATCCGCCATCCGGTGGCCCTCCTTCCCACAACGGAAACATGCCGTGGTCTTGGGTCTTGCTGCCATCCCTCCCGGTTGGGGGGTTGAAGTCTCTCGGAGACGTGGGGGGAGCGGTTTTCTCCAGGCGGGACCTCCTCTGCGTCTGCTTAAGGCTAGATCAATGTCCACCTCTTCCGCCAGCAAGTACCACGACTGTAAATCACATGGGTCCCTTCTGGAGATGCACGTGTGGCATACATCTTCATTTAAGCCATCTTTGTAGGCTTCCACCAGGGCCTCCTGGGACCAACCTCGGATGTGGTATGCTAGCTGCCTGAATTCTTGGGTGTAGTCTGCCACCAATCTTCCCCCTTGGATTAGGGTCTTCATTCTGATCCTGGCCTTTCTCTCTGCCAGAGAGTCCTCAAACTTTCTCTTCAATGCAGTCATGAAAACATCGAGGCTCCATAGTTGGGGGGAGTTATCATTGTACAAAGTCACCACCCAGTCTGCTGCCATCCCTTCCAGGGTTCTGGTAACACATCTCACTTTGGCTGCTTCAGAGGTGAACTCCCGCTCAAATTCTGCCATATAGCTCCCAACTTGAACCAGGAAAAATCCCAAATTTCTGGGATTTCCTCCAAACTTCACATCTAGGGGGGGCAAGTGGTGTCTTCCAGGAACCACACCTATTGCTGGGGCTCCCCGGGCGGCGGCAGGCGGCTGCGCTGGCGTAGGCTGGGCAAGGGGGGTAGGGATAGCTTGACTTCCCCGGGCTGATCTCGCTCCCTCTTCCCCCTCATACCTTTGAGTCGTGTCGGGCTTCTCAGAAGCATCCATAAGGAATTTCCCAGCTTGATCCAGCCTGCATTCCGTCTCCTCCCCCTCCTGCCACAGACGTTCCCTCGCATCTTTTCGTCTTACAGTGATTCTGGGAGGAGGGGGGTCTTCAGAGTCTCTCCAACCAACCCCCAACAACCATCTGGGCATCTCGGCTGGGGTTTCTTCCAGAGTTAAGTTGTCCAGCAGGTCAGCCTCCAACATCTCCGGTGGCAGCATTGGCTGCCCTCCCGCAGCTCCCTGGTCCTCTTCATCACTGGCTGGAGACGACATGAGATGAAACCCCCTCGGAAGAAAAGTTGCGGTTTTCTCCAGGTGGGTTAATGTCTGAGTTTCAGAATAATGTCAGTCTGCGCTCCTTTTAAATCCCAAGAAAGAAATACTCAGACTCCATGGTGTAGAGCAAAGTTATCCTTTTACTGAGAAATAAAGTGGAAGCTGCAAATCAATTCCGAAACTGAGAAATTGGTGGGTAGAATACACATACAAAGAAATAGGGTTGGTTTTTTTTTTTTTTTTGGTAAAAGTTTTATTGATTTTAACAACAAACAAAAAACATATAAGACATAAAACATGACATAGAAAAAAATAAAAAATAAAAATAAAAAAAATTATAACATTCTTCATAAATTTAGAGTGTATCGGTTGGTTTACCACTCCCTTTTGTGCATCCATTTCATAGTCATCAGAATAATTATATTACATAACTCACATTATCAATCATCAATAAAATATCCCAATATCATTATTGAACAATCATTTGACTATAATTTTACTAATTCATACTTAAGCGAGATAACTATAATTAAGTTAAATTATTTTATGACAAATCATGAAATCATATCAAATCTATAATAATAAAATATTCTTAAAAATGATCAAAACCAAGAAAAATTATATATTCATTATTTCCTAGATTTCTAAATATTCTATTATCATATTGTATTATCTAACCATTGATAAAAAAGATCCCAAACTTCATAAAATTGTTTATCTTCTTGTTCTCTAATTTCAAATGTCAATCTACTCATTTCAGTACATTCCAATATTTTCTTAATAATTTCTTCCTCTATTGGTATTTTCTCACTCTTCCAATGTTTAGCAAATACAATCCTAGCTGCTGTTAATACATTTACAATCAGATATTTTAAATTTTTATTATATATATCAGGTACGATTCCCAACAAAAAAATCTCTGGTTTCAAATCTATGTGTTTCTTTATCATTTTTTCCAGCCATATGCAAATTCTAGTCCAATATTTCCTGGGCTCCTCACAAGTCCACCACATATGGTAATATTAGCCAGGTATCTGATGACATTTCCAGCACTTTTTCAGATTTATTCTTGAACATTCTTGCTATTCTTGTCGGGGGAAAGTGCCACCTGTAAAACATCTTATACAAATTTTCTTTATATGCTGTTGACATTGTCATTTTATAATTTTGTGACCACAGTTTTTGCCATTTCTCTAAATCAATCCCATATCCAAAATTCTTCCCCCAAGCAATCATTGTTTCTTTAACTTGTTCTTCCTCTAATTTAATTTCCAACAAATAACTATATAATTTTTTAATCACTTTTTCATCAGTACCTGTCAAAATCCTATCTAAATCAGTCAATTTATCATAAAATCCTTCTATTTTAGAATCTTTAAGATACTTTGCATGTATTTGCGCATATGAAAACCAATTCATCTTTATACCTTGTTCTTCTAAATTTTGCATCGTTTTAAGTTCACTCTTTTCATCCAATATCTCCCCATATCTAACTGTTTGTTCCTTCTTATAAGTTATAGGATACGAAAAAGCTTCAATAGTTGATAACCAAACTGGAATTTTCAAATAACATTGTTTCTTAGTTTTCTCCCAATTCAACCATAACGATTCCCGTATTTAATGCCTTCTGAAATAACCCTGTGATTTAGTTTCCTTATACCATAAAAAAGCATGCCAACCCAATAATAAATCATGACCTTCTAATGTCAACAATCTAGTCTTTCTTAACGTTATCCATTCTTTAACCCACCTTAAGTTTGCAGCTTGATAATACAACTCCCAATTAGGAAGGCCAAATCCTCCTCTAATTCTAGCATCCTGTAAAAGTTTTAATTTTATTCTCGCTTTCTTGCCTTGCCATATATACTTCAACACAATTTTATTTAGTTATTCGAAGTAATCCTTACTTAACCT
>JAUCBL010000982.1:22500-25000 GCA_033807585.1 Hydrophis major | reverse complement strand
GGTTAGGGTTAGGGTATATCTCAAAATTGAAGAAAAAACTCAGTTAGGGTTAGGGTTAGGTTTAGGGTTAGGGTATATCTCAAAATTGAAGAAAAAACTCAGTTAGGGTTAGGGTTAGGGTTAGGGTATATCTCAAAATTTAAGAAAAAACAGGGTTAGGGTTAGGGTTAGGGTTAGGGTTAGGGTTAGGGTTAGGGTTAGGGTTAGGGTTAGGGTTAGGGTTAGGGTTAGGGTTAGGGTATATCTCAAAATTGAAGAAAAAACTCAGTTAGGGTTAGGGTTAGGCTTAGGCTAAGGGTCAGGGTTAGGGTTAGGGTTAGGGTTAGGGTTAGGGTTAGGGTTAGGGTTAGGGTTAGGGTTAGGGTTAGGGTAAGGGTTAGGGTATATCTCAAAATTGAAGAAAAAACTCAGTTAGGGTTAGGCTTAGGCTTAGGCTTAGGCTTAGGCTTAGGCTTAGGCTTAGGCTTAGGGTTAGGGTTAGGGTTAGGGTTAGGGTTAGGGTTAGGGTTAGGGTTAGGGTATATCTCAAAATTGAAGAAAAAACTCAGTTAGGGTTAGGGTTAGGGTTAGGGTTAGGGTATATCTCAAAATTGAAGAAAAAACTCAGTTAGGGTTAGGGTTAGGGTATATCTCAAAATTGAAGAAAAAACTCAGGGTTAGGGTTCGGGTTCGGGTTAGGGTTAGGGTTAGGGTTAGGGTTAGGGTATATCTCAAAATTGAAGAAAAAACTCAGTTAGGTTTAGGGTTAGGGTGAGGGTTAGGGATAGGGTTAGGGTTAGGGTTAGGGTTAGGGTTAGGGTATATCTCAAAATTGAAGAAAAAACTCAGGGTTAGGGTTAGGGTTAGGGTATATCTCAAAATTGAAGAAAAAACTCAGTTAGGGTTAGGGTTAGGGTTAGGGTATATCTCAAAATTGAAGAAAAAACTCAGTTAGGGTTAGGGTTAGGATTAGGGTTAGGGTTAGGGTTAGGGTATATCTCAAAATTGAAGAAAAAACTCAGTTAGGGTTAGGCTTATGGTTAGGGATAGGGTTAGGGTTAGGCTTAGGGTTAGGGTATATCTCAAAATTGAAGAAAAAACTCAGGGTTAGGGTTAGCGTTAGGGTTAGGGTTAGGTTTAGGGTTAGGGTTAGGGTATATCTCAAAATTGAAGAAAAAACTCAGTTAGGGTTAGGGTTAGGGTTAGGGTTAGGGTATATCTCAAAATTGAAGAAAAAACTCAGTTAGGGTTAGGGTTAGGGTATATCTCAAAATTGAAGAAAAAACTCAGGGTTAGGGTTCGGGTTCGGGTTAGGGTTAGGGTTAGGGTTAGGGTATATCTCAAAATTGAAGAAAAAACTCAGTTAGGGTTAGGGTTAGGGTTAGGGTTAGGGTATATCTCAAAATTTAAGAAAAAACTCAGGGTTAGGGTTAGGGTTAGGGTTAGGGTATATCTCAAAATTGAAGAAAAAACTCAGTTAGGGTTAGGGTTAGGCTTAGGCTAAGGGTTAGGGATAGGGTTAGGGTTAGGGTTAGGGTATATCTCAAAATTGAAGAAAAAACTCAATTAGGGTTAGGGTTAGCGTTAGGGTTAGGGTTAGGGTTAGGGTTAGGGTATATCTCAAAATTGAAGAAAAAACTCAGTTAGGGTTAGGGTTAGGGTTAGGGTTAGGGTATATGTCAAAATTGAAGAAAAAACTCAGGGTTAGGGTTAGGGTTAGCGTTAGGGTTAGGGTTAGGGTATATCTCAAAATTGAAGAAAAACTCAGTTAGGGTTAGGGTTAGGCTTAGGCTAAGGGTTAGGGTTAGGGATAGGGTTAGGGTTAGGGTTAGGGTATATCTCAAAATTGAAGAAAAAACTCAGTTAGGGTCAGGGTTAGCGTTAGGGTTAGGGTTAGGGTTAGGGTTAGGGTTAGGGTTAGGGTATATCTCAAAATTGAAGAAAAAACTCAGGGTTAGGGTTAGGGTTAGGGTTAGGGTATATCTCAAAATTGAAGAAAAAACTCAGTTAGGGTTAGGGTTAGGGTTAGGGTATATCTCAAAATTGAAGAAAAAACTCAGGGTTAGGGTTAGGGTTAGGGTTAGGGTATATCTCAAAATTGAAGAAAAAACTCAGTTAGGTTTAGGGTTAGGGAATATCTCAAAATTGAAGAAAAAACTCAGTTAGGGTTAGGGTTAGGTTTAGGGTTACGGTATATCTCAAAATTGAAGAAAAAACTCAATTAGGGTTAGGGTTAGGGTTAGGGTTAGGGTTAGGGTATATCTCAAAATTGAAGAAAAAACTCAGTTAGGGTTAGGGTTAGGGTTAGGGTTAGGGTTAGGGTTAGGGTATATCTCAAAATTGAAGAAAAAACTCATTAGAGTTAGGGTTAGCGTTAGGGTTAGGGTTAGGGTTAGGGTATATCTCAAAATTGAAGAAAAAACTCAGTTAGGGTTAGGGTTAGGGTTAGGGTTAGGGTTAGGGTATATCTCAAAATTGAAGAAAAAACTCAGTTAGGGTTAGGGTTAGGGTATATCTCAAA
>JAUCBL010000982.1:10000-12500 GCA_033807585.1 Hydrophis major | reverse complement strand
TTAGGGTTAGGGTTAGGGTATATCTCAAAATTGAAGAAAAAACTCAGGGTTAGGGTTCGGGTTAGGGTTAGGGTTAGGGTTAGGGTTAGGGTTAGGGTTAGGGTTAGGGTATATCTCAAAATTGAAGAAAAAACTCAGTTAGGGTTAGGGTGAGGGTTAGGGATAGGGTTAGGGTTAGGGTTAGGGTTAGGGTATATCCCAAAATTGAAGAAAAAACTCAGGGTTAGGGTTAGGGTTAGGGTTAGGGTATATCTCAAAATTGAAGAAAAAACTCAGTTAGGGTTAGGGTTAGGGTTAGGGTATATCTCAAAATTGAAGAAAAACTCAGTTAGGGTTAGGGTTAGGGTTAGGGTATATCTCAAAATTGAAGAAAAAACTCAGTTAGGGTTAGGGTTAGGCTTAGGCTAAGGGTTAGGGATAGGGTTAGGGTTAGGGTTAGGGTATATCTCAAAATTGAAGAAAAAACTCAGGGTTAGCGTTAGGGTTAGGGTTAGGGTTAGGGTTAGGGTTAGGGTATATCTCAAAATTGAAGAAAAAACTCAGTTAGGGTTAGGGTTAGGGTTAGGGTTAGGGTATATCTCAAAATTGAAGAAAAAACTCAGGGTTAGGGTTAGGGTTAGCGTTAGGGTTAGGGTTAGGGTTAGGGTATATCTCAAAATTGAAGAAAAACTCAGTTAGGGTTAGGGTTAGGGTTAGGCTTAGGCTAAGGGTTAGGGTTAGGGATAGGGTTAGGGTTAGGGTTAGGGTTAGGGTTAGGGTATATCTCAAAATTGAAGAAAAAACTCAGTTAGGGTCAGGGTTATCGTTAGGGTTAGGGTTAGGGTTAGGGTTAGGGTATATCTCAAAATTGAAGAAAAAACTCAGTTAGGGTTAGGGTTAGGCTTAGGGTTAGGGTTAGGGTATATCTCAAAATTGAAGAAAAAACTCAGGGTTAGGGTTAGGGTTAGGGTATATCTCAAAATTGAAGAAAAAACTCAGTTAGGGTTAGGGTTAGGGTTAGGGTATATCTCAAAATTGAAGAAAAAACTCAGGGTTAGGGTTAGGGTTAGGGTTAGGGTATATCTCAAAATTGAAGAAAAAACTCAGTTAGGTTTAGGGTTAGGGAATATCTCAAAATTGAAGAAAAAACTCAGTTAGGGTTAGGGTTAGGTTTAGGGTTACGGTATATCTCAAAATTGAAGAAAAAACTCAGTTAGGGTTAGGGTTAGGGTTAGGGTATATCTCAAAATTTAAGAAAAAACAGGGTTAGGGTTAGGGTTAGGGTTAGGGTTAGGGTTAGGGTTAGGGTTAGGGTTAGGGTTAGGGTTAGGGTTAGGGTTAGGGTATATCTCAAAATTGAAGAAAAAACAGTTAGGTTTAGGGTTAGCGTTAGGGTTAGGGTTAGGGTTAGGGTATATCTCAAAATTGAAGAAAAAACTCAGTTAGGGTTAGGGTTAGGGTTAGGGTTAGGGTATATCTCAAAATTGAAGAAAAAACTCAGTTAGGGTTAGGGTTAGGGTATATCTCAAAATTGAAGAAAAAACTCAGGGTTAGGGTTCGGGTTAGGGTTAGGGTTAGGGTTAGGGTTAGGGTTAGGGTATATCTCAAAATTGAAGAAAAAACTCAGTTAGGGTTAGGGTTAGGGTGAGGGTTAGGGATAGGGTTAGGGTTAGGGTTAGGGTTAGGGTATATCTCAAAATTGAAGAAAAAACAGTTAGGGTTAGGGTTAGCGTTAGCGTTAGGGTTAGGGTTAGGGTTAGGGTATATCTCAAAATTGAAGAAAAAACTCAGTTAGGGTTAGGGTTAGGGTTAGGGTTAGGGTATATCTCAAAATTGAAGAAAAAACTCAGTTAGGGTTAGGGTTAGGGTTAGGGTATATCTCAAAATTGAAGAAAAAACAGGGTTAGGGTTAGGGTTAGGGTTAGGGTTAGGGTTAGGGTTAGGGTTAGGGTTAGGGTTAGGGTTAGGGTTAGGGTTAGGGTTAGGGTATATCTCAAAATTGAAGAAAAAACAGTTAGGGTTAGGGTTAGCGTTAGCGTTAGGGTTAGGGTTAGGGTTAGGGTATATCTCAAAATTGAAGAAAAAACTCAGTTAGGGTTAGGGTTAGGGTTAGGGTTAGGGTATATCTCAAAATTGAAGAAAAAACTCAGTTAGGGTTAGGGTTAGGGTATATCTCAAAATTGAAGAAAAAACTCAGGGTTAGGGTTCGGGTTAGGGTTAGGGTTAGGGTTAGGGTTAGGGTTAGGGTTAGGGTATATCTCAAAATTGAAGAAAAAACTCAGTTAGGGTTAGGGTGAGGGTTAGGGATAGGGTTAGGGTTAGGGTTAGGGTTAGGGTATATCCCAAAATTGAAGAAAAAACTCAGGGTTAGGGTTAGGGTTAGGGTTAGGGTATATCTCAAAATTGAAGAAAAAACTCAGTTAGGGTTAGGGTTAGGGTTAGGGTATATCTCAAAATTGAAGAAAAACTCAGTTAGGGTTAGGGTTAGGGTTAGGGTATATCTCAAAATTGAAGAAAAAAC
>JAUCBL010000981.1:0-28332 GCA_033807585.1 Hydrophis major | reverse complement strand
AAAGAACAAGTGGAACAACATTAAAACAGGAAAAAAAGAATTAAAGGTAAAAATGTGAGGTTTGATGTGATAATTAAAGGGGGAATTGTTTGGAAAATTAAACAAAGGAAACAGCAGAAGAGGGAATTATAGAGGAGAAATCAAGAGAGGGAGGGGGATAAAATAAATAATTGGAATAAGAAATGGAGAGAAATTATAAAGGAAAAAAGGGGAATTAAGACAAAGGACCAGAAAATGATAAGAAGCAGAAAACAAACAACAATGAAAAGAAATTATATAGTCAGGAGAATGAGAGACAATGGGTAGAAGAAGAACAGGAAGGGGGATTCTGCAAGGTAACATGTCGTGATATATAAGAACATAGATTTAAAAATGGAAAAGAATGGAACTGATATTTTTCTTTTAAGGATTATTGTTAAAGCAGACATAGATTTAATTGAAATAGATATGGAAATGGGAATTTACTGTAAGAATATTAATTTATATTTAATAAAGCAGTGAATAAAGTTAAAATGAGATGAAAATTGTAATGGAAAGATTATTATCAGTTTCTAAAATTAATTGAATAAATATTTTTGAAATAGATGATTTAGAATGTAATTGAGAAAAAAAATACCATGCGGAATCCGACACACACACACACATACATACATATACATAAATACATGTGTGATATGCAGTAGTTAGATTGTTATTAATGTAGAACGTGATAATTAAAAGATGACTATACTATGGTAAAACTTTATAATGATTGAAAGGGAATAAATTGGGGGAGTGTATCAGGGAAAGGGGTGGCAAGCTCGAATTGACAATTAAAGGGGACATCTGGATTATTAGAATTAGGATGGAACCTATTGAACAATGAATGGAATAATACTATGTGATGAAATTGCAAATGTGACAGATAAAAGTAAATAAAAGTAGTGAATATAGAAATGAAATAAGAACCTTAGATAATACTTTAAAACAAGATATGAGAATATTTAAAGAAAAATGAAATAAGTTATGATATGAATTGGAATTGGCTAAGTGTAATGAATATAAGAATGTTTGAGAATATTTAAAGGAAAATGGAATAAGTAATAATATATGAAACTGAACACAAAAGATTAATATCTAACTATGGTCATTTTGTATTGAAATGTAAAAACCTGGAACCATGCTGTTCACCAAGAGCTATTTTTTTTAAATATAAAAATAAAAAAATGATAAAAACAAAAGAAAGGGAGGCAGGGAAACATGGGACATGGGTTTCTGCATCCCCAGGTCTCAAAGAAGGAGGCTGAAAGAGGATCTTGCATGTCTGTTTTCCATCTGGAACAGGAAGCTCCTGAGCTCCCCTTCCTTCCCTCCCTTCCCCACATGGGGAGAGAAGCTGCCTTGATTTCTCCATCTCTTTTCACTTGGTTGTCTCTGACTTCTCCCTCTCTGTGCATGTGTTTATTTTGGGTGTGATTTTTTTCAACTAGGCAAAGTTTTGATAACTAGTTTTTCATTAAAGTTCATTTTATTCTTGCAATCTGACCATACTATTACATCAACCCCTTTGTGAAGGTGTCACTAGCATCTGTTTTCAAAATAAAGAAAATGTTGCTTCCATTTCACACCTGTGACATACTCAGACATTAACTGTCTCCCGGGATTGTCTCTTTAACCACGATGCCAACAAATGTCACACTTCTTTTTGTCTTCATCCACAGGTGCCTCTGGGTCCAATTTCAAGACTGAAGCTCCCAAACCTCTCCATTCCAGATGACGGATTTAATTCAATCTCTGCCCCTGTCATTATGAACCACATAAGGATTATTTCCCTTTCATTTCCCTGCAGAGAAAGGCCCAACAAACTCTGAGTGCAAGAACCAGCTGACTTATCCAGGGATCCCTCCTGAGAGGGAGAATTATGATCAAAGTTTCAGCTCTGTTCTGTGGCCGAATCCTCCCGGGAGACTCTGGGCAGAGACAGGGAGTCTGTGGCAGCTTCTCTCTTCTCCCCTGGATGGAAACTTTCCCTGCTGGTGAACTTGGCTTCAGGCAAAAAGTTTCATTGAACAATTTGAGAACTTTGAACTTCTCTCCTCCTTAAAGATCAGAGCTGCCTGGTTCCCTTCCCAGCAAAGATTGCTCCCCTGGGGAAAAGAAGGGCTGGGGGCAAATGGAGCCCTCAAGAAGCCCCTTCTCCATCTCTGCTTCCTTACAATTCAAGGGCTGAAAGTTCCTCCTCCCCCTACAAGGCCCCTCTTTATGCCCAGGAGGGTTGGGGGTCCTGGCTGTGGTTGGGCAACTCCTTTCCCCCTCTTCCCATTGGGGCGATGGCTGGGCAAACCACCTTTGGGGTCCCTGCAGAGGCAGAAGAGCAGCTAGGTTGGTTAGCATTAAAGTTGGACTGCTCAATTTGTGGTAAGAGAGAGTGTGTGTGTGTATGAATGCTTCATTGGCCAAGTGTGACTGGACACACAAGGAATCTGTCTTGGTGCAAATGCTCTCAGTGTCCATAGAAGAAAAGATACATTCATCAAGCATCATCAGGTACAACACTTAATGATCGTCATAGGAAACAAAAAGCAATCAAATCATACTTAGGAAACAGTCCAAAAATCATGAGGACACAAGCAACAAAGTTAAAATCATATAGTCACAAGTGTGTGTGTGTGTGAGAGAGAGAGAGAGAGAGAGAGAGAGAGAAAAGTCCAATCTCCAACAAACATTCGACCCATCCTATAGAGTCTATACAGACAGTATATATTCTATACATCCCAGGATTTCTCCCCTCCCCCCAGGGTGGAATCTTGCCAGGCGTGAGAAAATCCGCTGCTCCTTTCCCACGGGGAGGGGCACCCAGGCCCTTTTCCCACCGCCTTCCACACTCCTCCCCCCCCGCCCAAGGGGGGAACCCTGAAAAGCCCTTTGGTTCCCCCCCAGCAGCCTTTAGGACACCCCCCCTCCCAAAAAAAGAGCCGACCCTGCCTGCGTATAAAGTCTCATCATCGCTCCAGGGTCCCCACCCGAGCAGTTCAAAGGCGGGGAAAGGGGAGGAGCCCAATCCTGGCCCCGCCTCCCCACAGGGGGGCAGAGCAGAGCCGATTCCCATCACCCCCCCTGCGGAGACGCCCCCCCTCCTTCCCGCTCTGGAGAGGCCTTGCAGCGTCGGGCGCAGAAAGCCAGGAGCAGCAGTTTCAGAGGAAGAAGGGCGCATGCACGAGCGAACGTTGCCCGTAGCTTCCGGATGGAGAGACGATTCCACCTGTGAGGCTCTTTTCCAGGGAAGGCCGGAAGTTGGCATTCCTTTCTGCTCTAGGACCTTGCAGCTCTCTGGCCTTAACCCGTGCACTGTGCCTCGCTCAGTCAAGCATACATGACGCGGATTGCAGAACACACTGCGCCTCCCCGCAGCCCCCCCTTAAGGTCCCCGGCGGTTCTTCAACGCCGAGTCCCCGCAGCACCCCCCAGCAGTCCAAGGCGGAGCAAAGGGAGCGGCCAAGTCGGGGGGAGGGGGAGGAAAGCAAAGCTGGATTGCCTCCTGCGACCCTCAGCCCATCCTGAAGCCTCCGATCCTGGGCGGCTTCAGAGGGCGAACAGAGCATGCGCGAGAGGACGTTGCCCGCACTGATTTCTGTATGGGGTGAGGAGAGAATTCCACACGGAAGGAAGCGGGTCCTCCTTTCCGCTCTAGGATGTCACAACTCTCTGGGCTTAATCCTTGCGCTGCACTCTGCTCTGGCAGGCGGAGATAAGAGAGACGAACTCTCTATCCCCCATGAAGTAGGACTACAGGGCATCTGGGGCAAAGGAAAAAGCTCGCGGCTTTTATTCCTTTAGCCGCAGCAGCCGCGGCCAATGGCACCACTTTGAATCTCCTGCGATTCGAATGGACCAATCGCGGGAGATTCTTAGCGAGCCAATCGGTGCGGCTCGCCTGACCAATCAGAGTGCCCCGCGCTTTGGCCAATCAAAGCGCGGGGATCTCAAGAATGCTAATTAGGGACAGAACACCCCTCCCCTCTTGGTTCAGTCCTTACGTCACGTAGTCACGTAGGTAGGCGGGGCTCCGTCTGAGCCTTCTGGACCTGCGCAACTCAGTCGTAGGTTGGATCCCGGCCGGTTCGGTCGGGATCTCTGCTGCTCCTGCTGCCGTCATGGGAACCGGCTGGTCGGTCGGGCCGGGCCGCTCTCTGTAGCTCCCTCCTGGGCCTCCCGGGTTGGTTGAGCTGCGGGTTTCGCCGCTCCCGCTCGGTCTTTCCGGGTCGGTCGAGCTGGCCTGGCTGTCTCTTCCTGGCGAGGGGTCGTGATGGCTGCTTTCCGGAAAGTATGGCTGGTTTATTCTTCTTTGGTTTTGGTCCCCTGGGTATTCCCTCCCCCCTTGGTTTGTTTTGTGGGGGTTGGTTTTGCCTGTTTGTGCGTCGGTGGTCTCTTGGTTGGTAGTCCTCGACCTTAGTTGGTCGATGTGGCGTTTCCACGCTCGTCCGTCTGCTGTTTGTAGCCGGTACGAGTGTGGGCCTGTTATTTGTGTGATGACGGCCGGTATCCATAGTGGGTCTCCCGTCAGGTTTCTTGCGTATACGGGGTCGCCGGGAGCGAAGGTTCGGTGTTTGCTGTTTGAGTCTGGGGGCTGCTCCGGGTTATACGTGGGGTGTAACCTGTCGAATGGGGACCTTAATTTCCTCCCCATTAATAGTTCGGCTGGGCTCTTATTCGTTGTGGTATTTGGGGTTATGTGTTGGGTGAAGAGTAGTTTGTTTATTTTCTCCTGGATCTCCCCGTGGTCTATTTTCCGGATGGTCTTCCTAGTGAATTGGACCATCCGTTCCACCCTACTGTTCACCGCCGGGTGCGCCGGTGCTGTCAGCGCGTGGCGGATGCCCCTTTCCGCTAAGAATTTTTCGAATTCTAGCGAGGTGAAGTGGGGCCCGTTGTCGGAAACGACGACGTCTGGGAGGCCATGTGTTGCAAAGAGTTTGCAGAGCTCCTTGATCACGGCCTCCGTGGTTGTCGTCTTCATGTTGCTTACCTCCAGCCAGTTGGAGTAAGCGTCAACTGTTATGAGGAAGGTGTGTCCTTTTGTGGGCCCGGCGTAGTCTATGTGGATCCTAGACCAAGGTCCCCTTGGGGTTTCCCACTCTAGGACGGGTGCTGTGGGTGGGCTTGGCCTAGTTTCCTGGCATTGTTGGCACCTTGCTACCCAGGTCTCAATTTGTTTGTCCATCGCTGGCCACCAAGCGTAACTTCTGGCCAGGGCTTTAGTCCTAACGATGCCAGGGTGCCCCTCGTGTAACAGTTCCAAAACCGTCCCTTGTAGCTTTTCCGGGATGACCACCCTATCCCCCCATAGTATGCACCCTTTTGGTATCGAGAGTTCCATTTGCCGTTTCCGGAATGTTTTGACGGACTCATCGTTGTCCCTTTCCGGCCACCCTTTCTCTACCCAATGCAACACCTGTGCCAGACGTTTGTCTTTATTAGTCTCTCGGGCAATGTCTGACGCGGTTATGGGCAGGTTGGGTAGAGTCTCTATGGTGAGGGTGGTCATCGTGGGTGCTGGGTCGGTGTCAGGTTCCGGTAGCGGCGAGCGGCTTAAGGCGTCTGCATGGGAGATCGTCTTACCCGGTCTGAGTATGAGTCTGTAGTTTTAGGCTGCCAGGAACTCAGACCACCTTGTCATTCGGGGAGACAGAATTTTCGGGGTCGCCCGGTTTCCTGCAAGGATTCTCAGCAGCGGCTTGTGGTCGGTTATGATGGTGAAAGTCTGGCCGTAAAGATACTCGTGGAATCGTTTTACGGCAGCAATGATAGCCAGAGCCTCTTTGTCCAGCTGGCTGTAGTTCCACTCCGGTTTGGTGAGGGTCCTTGAAAAGAACGCGATGGGCGCTTCTTTTCCGTCGGGGAGGGTATGGCTGAGGACAGCGCTGATGCCGAAGGGTGATGCGTCGCATGTGACGGCCAGAGGTAGGGTCTCGTTATATTGTATAAGGACGACATCTGAAGTGAGGAGGTCCTTTGTTCTTTGGAAGGCGGCTTGCTCATGTTTCCCCCAAGTCCAGGTCACCGCCTTGTCCAGGAGCCTATGCAACGGCTCCGCCGCCGTCGCCTTTTGGGGCAGGAAAACATTGTAAAAGTTAAGTAGCCCCAGGAATGCCTGTAGTTCCGTCTTCGACTTGGGTGTGGGGGCTTCTTTGATGGTGTCAGGCTGCGCTCCTTCTAGATCCCAAGAAAGAAATACTCAGACTCCATGGTGTAGAGCTAAGTTATCCTTTTACTGGGAAATAAAGTGGTAGCTACAAAGCAATTCCGAAACTGAGAAATTGGCGGGTAGAATGCACATACAAAGAAATAGGTTTGCTCCCACCCCCCAAAGTTCAAATGATTCTTCCAATTAAAACTTTTGAAACAGCTCATGTGGTCATCTCCAGATGGTGATGAGGCATCTTGTCAAATGACCTTGACATATTTTGATAAAAGTTCGCATTTGCGCAAAAGAGGAAAAAGATAGCCAAGAAACGGAAAGTTAAAGACAAGAATCCCCCCTCCCCTTGCTAGCCCAGCAAGGAATGCAAACACCTCCAGCTTTCTTCCCATATAAAATCCCCCCTCCCACCGTTGCCATGACAGCCAAGAGAAATAATGAAACAATAGCAGAAAGGTAGGAGGGGAAGGTATCTTGAGGCTGACATTCGGACCCCCTAGAAAAAGGACATAAGCCCCTGAAAGAAAAACAAAATAATTACATGTTAACATTAATGTACATCTCTATGGTTTATCAGGATATTTGGCATAAAATTTCTTTAACAGTTCAGGAGCCCTAAGGTCCTTTTCATTTACCCACTCAGAATGGGACGGAGGAAAATGTTTCCAAGCTACAAGGTATTGGGTACAACCCCTCCATTTTCTAGAGTCCAGAATTTCTTTAATTTCGAATTGCTGTTCCCCCTCAATTAATATTGGCACGGGGGGATCAGATTGGATCGGTCTCAAGGCACAGGTACGTTCTGGTTTCAACAAACTAACATGGAAAACAGGATGAATACGACGAAGAGTCTTTGGTAAAGTCAGTTGAACAGTTGCAGGATTTATAATCCTCTCAATGGGGAAAGGTCCTACATACTTAGGACCCAACTTCTTTGATTTTTGGGTAGTTTGTAAATACTTGGTCGAAAGGAATACTTTATCGCCCACTTGATATGACATCTGTGGAGCTCGCTTTCTGTCAGCAAATTTCTTATGAGATTGGTGCGCCTCATCCAAAGCTTTGCGGACGACTGGCCAATTAAGTTGAAGCTGAGATATCCAATCACTCAATGACTGGACAGTTGGGTTTTCACCAGGCAGTTCAGGTATGGGTACAAAATCTTGCCCCGTTGCTATTTTGAAAGGAGTAAACCCCGTACTACTGTGAACAGAGTTATTATACGCCACCTCTGCAAAAGGTAACAGATCCACCCAGTTGTCTTGTTGAAAATTTATGTAGCATCGGAGATATTGCTCTAGTACCCCGTTAGTTCTCTCGCAGGCTCCATTAGTTTGGGGATGGTGGGCGGAGCTTAAGCTTTGGGTGGAGCCTATTAACTTCAGAAATTCCCTCCAGAAATTCAAGGTAAATTGGACTCCTCGATCAGAAACTACACGTTCAGGTACACCGTGCAATCTGTAAACATGAAGAATGAAGAGTCTGGCTAAGGATTTCGCCGAAGGGATCTTTGAGCAAGGAATGAAATGAGCTTGTTTGGAAAACAAGTCAGTCACCACCCAAATGACCGTGTGTCCACTGCTTTCAGGTAGATCTACTATAAAATCCATGGAAATTTCCTTCCAAGGGGCAGTTGGTCTGGCCACATTCTGCAACAGTCCTGGTGGCTTACCCGGCGGTCTTTTTGCTGAGGCGCAAATCGGACAACTCGCCACATAAGTCTCAATGTCCTTTTTCAAGGAAGGCCACCAAAACTGTCGTTTCACCAAATGTAAGGTCTTCACAAACCCAAAATGACCAGCCACTTTGGAATCATGGGTTTGTTGCAATACATGGCTTCTCAGGGTTTTTGGTACATACAATTTCGCCCCCATCCAGGCTAGGCCATCTCGAATGGTGCAGTTATTTGCATTTGCCAGAAACCACTCATCTGTCTTCAAAGCCTCCTTAAACTGTTCCATCAGATCAATGGGTAGATCCCTCTCCTGGTTTCTTTTCTGTGCGCGGGTAACTACAGGGGCAGCCAGTTGTGTAGTGGACACGATTGGCCTTATCACTTCTTTACGGATACTGTTGTATTGAGGCATTCTAGACAAAGCATCTGCCATAAAAATTTTTCCCCTTGGGATATATTTCAAGGAGAAGTTGAATTGCTTGAAGAACTGAGCCCACCTAACTTGTTTAGGGGATAGTTTCCGAGGGGTTTTTAAAGCTTCTAAATTTTTATGGTCAGTCCACACTTCAAATGGGTGTTTCGCTCCTTCCAGAAAATGCCTCCAAGCTAATAAAGCCCAACGGACTGCAAATGCTTCCTTCTCCCAAACGGCCCATCTCCTTTCAGTCTCAGTGAATTTACGAGAAGTGTAAGCGCATGGTTGTAGTGTCCCCTTCTCGTTCAATTGGAGTAAGACCGCCCCCACTGCTACATCGCTTGCATCAGCTTGGATCACAAAAGGGGCGTCCATGTCGGGGTGTTTCAGTATTGGTTCTGCAGCAAAAAGTCTCTTAAGTTTTTCAAATGCAGCTTGGCACTCCATAGTCCAATTCAATGGTTGACTGGGCTTTGGTTTCAATTCCCCCTTTGTTTTTAGGAGGTTGGTGATGGGCATAGCTATTTTTGCAAAAGATGGGATGAATTGGCAGTAAAAATTGGCAAATCCCAGAAAACTTTGAAGCTGTTTACGAGTTTTTGGTGGAGCCCAGTCCAAAACGGCTCGCACCTTTTCTGGGTCCATTTCAATGCCTTCGGGGGAGATATGATATCCCAAGTAGTCGATATTTTCTTGATGGAACTCACATTTGGATAGTTTGGCGTACAGTTTGGCGGCCCTCAGCTTGTGCAACACAGAGCGTACCAACTTCACGTGGTCGTTTCTTGTCTCCGTGTAGATAAGAATATCATCAAGGTATACCAGAACCCCTTTTTATAAATGTTCGTGAAGCACTTGATTGATCAGTTGCATGAAAACAGCAGGCGCCCCCTGTAAGCCGAAAGGGAGAACATTGAACTGGAAACAACCCATTGGGCAGTTGAACGCAGTCTTCCACTCATCTCCCTCCTTTATCCGGATTCGGTAGTACGCCTCCCTCAAGTCCAGCTTTGTGAAAATCTTCCCCTTTGCCAGGTGGGCTAACATGTGCTTCATCAGAGGGAGGGGGTACATGTTCTCTACAGATACTGCGTTCAGGTTTCTATAGTCAACTACCAGACGCTTGGAGCCATCTTTCTTCTTGCGGAACATCACAGGGGCCGCCACTCGAGGTCTGGCAGGCGTGATGAAACCCCGTTTCAAGTTCTTGTCGATAAACACCCTCAATTCCTCCAACTCCCCCGGTGTCATCGGATACATCTTCTGTTTCGGGAGCATCACCCCCGGCAGGAATTCAATGCTACAATCGGTCGACCGATGTGGGGGGAGCTCATCGGAAGCCTCTTCACTAAACACCTCTCTTAAGTCCCAATACTCCTTCGGGATTTTCTCCTCTCCTTCCACGTGTTCGGCACCCGTAGAAGCTATCTCGGCGGGTGCCTGGGACTTCGGATGGGATTCCTCCTCCCCTTCCGGATAGGGTTGCTCCTCCCCTTTCGGTGGCCGATCGGTGCGGATACGTATCCACCCCTCTCTCCAGTTTACATGGGGATTCCACTTCCGAAGCCATGGTAGTCCCAATATTAGAGGCTGTTCCATCCCAGGGGCCACAATAAAACACAGGGTCTCATGATGGTTTCCCATGGTCATCTCTAGGGGTTCTGTTACAAAACGTGCGGAGCAACCTCCCGCCACCGACCCATCCAGTTGGCAAAAGGATATGGACGTTTTTAAAGTTCTCAGTCCGATGCCCATCCCCTTAACCACTTTCATGTTAATTACACTCCTCGTGCACCCCGAGTCCAGTAAGGCCAACATCACTCCCTCAGTCCCCGAGGTGGGCCGCCTTAACTTTATTGGGATGGTCATGGGCCCTTGATTAGGACTTACCGGGACGTCATCTTCCGAATCTGTCTCGTTCTCGTCGAGTGGGGTTGGAGGTCCCAGCTCCTCTCCCGCCGAAAGGGCGACCTCTACAACCTCTCCTGTCTTCAGCCCGGTCTCGCGGGGTTTGGTTGAGGGGTTTTTTGGCTTTCTCTTGGGGTCCTGCGCTTTCGGTGGGTTCACCTTTACTTGACAATCCACCATCCGGTGGCCCTCCTTTCCACAATGGAAACATGCCGTGGTCTTGGCTCCTGCCGCCATCCCTCTCGGTTGGGGGCCTGAGGTCTCTCGGAGACGGGGGGGAGTGGTTTTCTCCAGGCGGGACCTCCTCTGTGTCTGTTTCTGGCTAGATCAATGTCCACCTCTTCCGCCAGCAAGTACCATGACTGTAACTCATGTGGATCCCTTCTGGAGATGCATGTGTGGTATACATCTTCATTTAAGCCATCTTTGTAGGCTTCCACCAGGGCCCCCTGGGACCAACCTCGGATGTGGTATGCCAGCTGCCTGAATTCTTGGGTATAGTCTGCCACCGATCTCCCCCCTTGGACTAGAGTCTTCTGATTCTGATTCTGATTCTGGCCTTTCTCTCTGCCAGAGGGTCCTCAAACCTTCTCCTCAGTGCAGTCATGAAAGCATCGAGGGTTTGCAGTTGGGGGGAGTTATCATTGTACAAAGTCACCACCCAATCTGCTGCCATCCCTTAAAGGGTTCTGGTAACGCATCTCACTTTGGCTGCTTCAGAGGTGAACTCCCGCTCAAATTCTGCCATATAACTCCCAACTTGTAGCAGGAAAAATCCCAAATCTCTGGGATTTCCTCCAAACTTTACATCTACGGGGGGCAGGTGGCGTCTTCCAGGAGCCACTCCTATTGCTGGGGCTACCCGGGCGGCAGCGGGCGGCTGCGCTGGCGGAGGCTGGGCAAGGGGGGTAGAGGTAGCTTGACTCCCCCGGGCTGATCTCGCTCCCTCTTCCCCCTCATACCTTTGAGTTGTGCCGGGCTCCTCAGGAACATCCATAGAGAATTTCTCGGCTTGATCCAGTTTGCCTTCCATCTCCTCCCCCTCCTGCCATAGCCGTCCCCTCGCACCTTTTCATCTTACAGTGATCCTGGGAGGAGGGGGGTCTTCAGGGTCTCTCCAACCAACCCCCAATGACCATCTGGGCATCTCGGCTGGGGTTTCTTCCAGAGTCAATTCGGCCAGCAGGTCAGCCACCAACGCCTCCGGTAGCGGCATCGGTTGCCCCCCCGCAGCTCCCTGATCCTCTTCATTGCCGGTTGGAGACGACATGGGATGAAACCCCCTCGGAAGAAAAGTTGCTGTTTTCTCTGGGTGGGTTGATGTGGGAGTTTCGGAATAATGTCAGGCTGCGCTCCTTCTAGATCCCAAGAAAGAAATACTCAGACTCCATGGTGTAGAGCTAAGTTATCCTTTTACTGGGAAATAAAGTGGTAGCTACAAAGCAATTCCGAAACTGAGAAATTGGCGGGTAGAATGCACATACAAAGAAATAGGTTTGCTCCCACCCCCCAAAGTTCAAATGATTCTTCCAATTAAAACTTTTGAAACAGCTCATGTGGTCATCTCCAGATGGTGATGAGGCATCTTGTCAAATGACCTTGACATATTTTGATAAAAGTTCGCATTTGCGCAAAAGAGGAAAAAGATAGCCAAGAAACGGAAAGTTAAAGACAAGAATCCCCCCTCCCATTGCTAGCCCAGCAAGGAATGCAAACACCTCCAGCTTTCTTCCCATATAAAATCCCCCCTCCCACCGTTGCCATGACAGCCGAGAGAAATAATGAAACAATAGCAGAAAGGTAGGAGGGGAAGGTATCTTGAGGCTGACAGCAGGCTGAGGGCTATGCATCTTCCAGGGATCACACCTCCCTCTGGGGGCCCCAGGGCTTCAGCCAGCTGCTGCGCTGGCGTAGGCTGAGCTAGGGGGTTGGGGGCAGCCCAGCTTCCCCTGGCTGAACTTGCTCCCCCTTCCCCCTCATACCTTGGAGCGATGCGAGGCTTCTCGAAAGCATCATTGAGGAGCTGTCTGGCTTGATCCAGCATGCATTCCCTCTCTTCCCTGTCTTGCCACAGCTGCTCTCTTGCATGTCTTTGGGTTACGTTGACTCCAGGAGGGGGGAGGTCTTCGGGATCCCTCCATCAAACACCCAACGACCACCTGGGCCTCTCAGCTGGAACTTCCTCCAGAAGGTCAGCTAGCAGATCGGCGGCTGGCACCTCCGGTAGCAGCATCGACTGCCCATCCACACCTCCCTGGTCATCTTCTTCACTAGCTGGAGATGACATGATGTGAAACCCCCTTGGAAGAAAAGTTGATATTTTCTCTGGGTGGGCTAATGGGAAGATTCAGAATAATGTCAGTGTGTGCTCCATTCAAAATCCAAGAAAGAAATACTCAGACTCCATAGGTTAGAGCAAAGTTTTCCTTTTACTGGAAATCAAAGTGGAAGCTACAGGTTGAATTCTGAATCTAAAGGATTTGGCACGCAGATCACATATACAAAGCAATGGAATTGTTCCCACCCCCCAAAGTCCAATTAACTCTTCCAATTAAAAGTTCTGAATATGATCATGTGGGCATCTTCAGGTGGTGATGAGGCCTCTGTCCGTTGACCTTGACATATTTTGATAAAACTTCACAGCTGCACTAAGGATAGAAAAACTAGGCAAGGAAATAGAAACTTAAATAAAGGAATTTATACTCCCCCTCCTCCTTTCCATTTACAGCATAGGAATGTAACACCTCCAGCTTTCTTCCCTTCCAATTCCCCCCTCCCCCCATTGCTAATGACAGCCGAAAGATGGAGCAGTAAGGAAGATGCAAAATAAGAAAGATGCAAAGAAGCAAAGCAGCACATAAGATGTAGAAGGGATCATCTTGAAGGCTGACAGAAGCCTTTAAAAAACAGAATGTTGGAAAAGCACCAGGTCCAGATGGATTGCTAGAGGAATTTTACATGACTTTCCAGGAAATACTGAATCTTCAACTAATAGAATTCATGAATGAAGTTATGTCAAAGAAGAGAATACCCAACACATGGTCAGAAGCATATATTACACTTATACCGAAGGGAGACACAGGCCCACAGCAAGTTAAAAATTATAGACCTATATCCCGATTAAATTCAGACGATAAAATTTTTGTTTCAATCTTGGCAGAAAGACTGAAAAGATACTTAAATAATTTTATTCACGCTGATCAAAATGGATTTCTGCCAAAGAGACAAATCAAAGACAATGTGAGAATAATTCTGGATGCTTTGGAATGCTATAAGGCACATCCTGAAAAGCAAATGGCCTTGATGTTTTTAAATGCACAAAAAGTCTTTGATAATGCGAGCTGGTGATTCATGTTATTGCAATTGGTACAAATGGGCTTTGGTAAAAAATTTATTCAAGCCATTGAAACGATATATCATAAACAAACTGCAAAGGTTATGATAAATAGAGAATTGACAGAATCCATAGATATAAGAAAAGGGACTAGACAAGGTTGTCCACTGTCGCCTCTGCTGTTTGTGTTAACATTGGAAGTGTTGAATAGGAATATTAGAGAAGAAAAAGAAATAAAAGGAATAGAAATAAAAAAAGGAAGAGTATAAATTGCAAGCCTTTGCAGATGACCTGGTATTTATATTAGAGGACCCATTGGAAACAGCACCTAAATTAATAAAAAAGATAGAAAAATATGGAAAAGTAGCAGGTTTGAAAATAAATAAAAACAAAGATATTAAAAAATCATGCTAGCAAGACAAAAGAAAGTTGGAAGAAGTTTTAGAAATACAGATCACAAATAAGGTTAAGTATTTAGGGATATATATTACATCAAGATGTAGCACATTGGAACTTCCGGTTTGTCGGCTTCGCTAGCGGCAGGGTTTCGCGATCCTGCGCAATCCCTGCCGTGCTTGCCGTTTTGATGCCTCCGATCCAGACAGGTTTGGAGGCTAAGGCTGCCTTGCAGAGGCAGCCAAAAATAGGTGGGAGCTGGTGAGGGGTTTGGGGGTGTTGCAGACCCCCTCCCCAGCTGGCAAAACCCCCTTTTCTCAAGGCGGTCGAGCGGCGGTCACCACAAAGAATGCTGGCAGCTGGGTAAGACTGAGCAGGAGGGAGAGGGGAGAAAGTTTACAAGAGAAAGTTTTTTTTGGCTGATCCAGGACTTTAAGAGGCGTTTAATCCTGAGAACTATGACTTTTTGAAAAATACTTTGTTTCCAGAGGAGGATTTCAAGCGGCAAAATTGAGGTGCTGAAAGGAAAGTTTACTCTCCTTCCCTATGGAATCAACAAATGGCCATTGAGAAACCTGTTGTTTTTTATAAAAGGTAAAAACTTGGCTTCTTGTTATAAGTGGGAAGGGAGAGGACAAAAAAAATATGAAGATCTTGCTGGAGGAGATGCCTTGAGACTAGAAATTGATTGGAACAAGGCTGTAAAATACAGATTGGGCTTTTTTTCCTTTCCCTTTTACTGATACCACCCCAGGAAGAGAAAGCGAGAACTTTGTGCATTGTTTGGACTGATTGATGTCTCTGGGACTTTGAGGAATTGTTTTAACTTTTGAAACATTTTGGTTGCTCTAAGAAGAACAAAGAATGGCTTTATCTGATGATGAACTTAGAAAGGAATATCAAGAAAGTAAGGATGCTGTGAAAGAAGCTTTCCTTTCTTTAGAAATGGCACTTACTATTTTTCAGGAAACACAACAATAGATGGAGAAAATAGAAGGAGAAGAAGAAGAAGAAGAAGACGCCATCTTCAGTGAATCTAAAAAATCAATTAAGAGAGAAAGGAGAAAGGAAGGAAGGAAAATGAAGGACTTAAGACTTAAAAAAACACTTAAGAAAGGAAAAAATAAGATGCAAAACCAACTTAATGTTACTGAGCAAAAGGAGAAAGGATTACAACAGAGAAGGAAAGATAAAAAGGCGGAGGTTAGTTGGGGGGGGGGGGGGTAAAAAGGCCAGGGGGGATAAGAAAGGAAGGGAAAAGGGAGGGAAAAGCCACAAAGGTATGAAACAAGATGGGAAAAAAGGATTTTTTTTAGGGATAAAGGATAAGGTATAATTTCTTTAAAATAGAAGATCCTGCAAGGTACATAAGATGGTACTATGTATTAGAAATAGAAAACTAGAATGTTACAAAAATTAATAAAAGATTAAAATATTGAAATGTTTAGTAATGATAGATTTTAAAATTTAATAAAATTGTAGCACTTGTTTTTTGAAATAGACAATTGGAAGGTTATAAGATTTAATATTTAGATTTATTATCTAATTATATTAATTATTATTAATTTATTATTTTTCTCTTTGAAGGTTAGTAGGTAGAATGTACTAAGCAGAATCAGATTGGGTATCAAGCGTTATTTTAAATATTAATTTAGGGGGAGGATAGAAAGGCATCATACTCTGATCAGTGATTTCAGGAGAAATTCTTTTATTTTTCTTACTATAGGGAATGAGATAAATGGATAATTTGGAAAGAATGGACAAAAAATACAAATGATTTAAATTAAAATGAATTAAATAAAATAGAAATAAGAAGAATGAAAAGTGGGGAGAAGTTATATAGAAGATATAGAATGGTAAATTAGATAGGTAATGGTATATAAGATGAGCACAAATTTAATTGAAGTCCATACAAAGAGAGGTAATCTGGGGCCAAACTACTTTCTTAAAAGAAGTTTTATATTTTTGTGTTTTGTGTATCTATGTTTTGTTTGAGAATTAATAAAACCTTGGAGGAATGTTGGATGAGAATAATGGTAATCAAGTCAGAGAGGAATGAAGATGATGACTATAAACTGGATAAATATAGAAAATAATTATAGTAACAATGAAATTGAATATGAAAAGAGAAATAATGAGAAATTTGTTAAGAGATATGTACATGTTTATATTGAAATGGTGTAAAACAGAATTATGTTCCATAAAATAATATTCTACTTGACTTGTAAAATTAATAATCGAAAGAGGTTTTATGTACTTAATGGTAAATGATGGTTTGTTTATCTTTAAAATCAATAAAATTTGTTTCAAACAAAAAAGAGGTAGCACATTGAAGGAGGATAATTATTTCAAACTCAAACAGCAGATTGTAACAGATTTGAGAAAATGGGAAAACTTACAATTATCATTGATTGAGAGAATATTTACAATTAAGACGAATGTATTGTCTAGAATTTTATACTTATTCCAAACAATTCTAATTCGAGTAGGGAAAGAGTTTTTCGAAGACTTAAATAAAATTGTGTTGAAATACATCTGGCAGGGTAAGAAAGCGAGAATAAAACTTAAACTGTTACAAGATGCAAGAATAAGAGGAGGGTTTGCCTTGCCCAACTGGGAATTATATCATCAAGCATCAAGTTTGATGCGGTTAAAGAAATGGATAATGTTAAGGAATAGTAGATTATTGACTTTAGAAGGCTATGACTTGCTGCTGGGATGGCATGCTTTCCTCTGGTATAAGGGAACTAAAAGACAGGGGGTATTTTAGAAGACATTACATTCGAGAGGCATTGTTTTTAAACTGGGAGAAGATAAAAAGACAATATTATTTAAAGATTCCATTATGGATATCTACCATTGAAGCTTTTTCTTATCGAATAATATATATAAAAAAGAACAAACAGTTAGATATGGTGAAATACTGAATGAAAAGGATGAACTGAAATCTATGCAAGCGTTGGAAGAACAAGGTGTAAAAATGAATTGGTTTTCATATTTGCAAATACAATCTAGATTTTATAAAGATTTTAAAACAGAAGGTGTCTATGATAAGTTGACTGATTTAGATAAAATTCTGATGGGCACTGATGAAAAAATAATTAAAATTTTTATGGACATTTATTAGAATTGGAGGAAGAACAAGTTAAAGAAATGATGATTGCTTGGGGAAAAAATTTTGGATATGGGATTGATTTTGAGAAAATTGTGGTCAAAATTATAAAATGACAATGTCAACTGCATAGAAAGAAAATTTGTATAAGATGTTTCACAGGTGACATCTACCCCCGACGAGAATTGCGAGAATGTTTACGAACAAATCAGATAAATGTTGGAAATGTCATCAGATACCTGGTTCATATTACCATATGTGGTGGACATGTTCAGACGCAAATATTGGACTAAAATCCACACATGGTTGGAAAAAATGATAAAATGATATAGACTTGAAACCAGAGATCTTTTTATTGGGAGTCATACCAGACATATACAATAAAGAATTGAAATATTTGATTGTAAATGTCTTAACAGCAGCTAGAATTGTATTTGTGAAGAACTGGAAAAATGAAAAAAAAATCGATGCAGGAGGAAGTTACTAAGAAAATTATGGACTGTGCTGAAATGAGCAAATTGACATTTGAAATTAGAGAACAAGATAAAGCTAAACAATTGTATATGATATGGGATTTGTTTTATCAATGGTTGGACAAAAAGACATGGTAATGTAATAGACTAGGAAATTTTGTAATAGAAGTTTAATAGATCGATATAAAATATAATACAGATATATATAACCATTGGATGAAAGTACAATATAAATTTTACAATAAAATTTGGAATATCTCATATAAAATGATGGAATAAATAGTTTAGTCATGGATGATTAATAACTGATAAATAGATAAACATGTTAGTTTGACAATGTGAGAATTTATATAAACTGTGAGCAATGACTATGAAAGGATAGCACAAAAGATTTGTAACCAACAGACACACCGTATGTATGTAAAATGGAAGATGGTTTTATGTTTTTATGTTTTGTTTGTATATGTTTGTCTTAAAAAATAAAAAAAAATTACAAAAAAAAAAGATCTCCAGGGTCGCTCTGGGTTTCCTCAACTGGAAACACGGGGCCCCCAATTCAGTGGGGCTTCCCAGGCCTGGGTCTCATAGGGGACACAGAGGGATACCCGGGTTCCATCCATTGAGTCAGCCTCCAAGGCCTGATAAAAAAATAAAATCAGTTGGTCCCGGTGTTGTAGTGTTGAGGAAATTAAGGGAGGCATCTTATTTCCCTTTCTGTGGCCTTGTATAATTTTACTTCTTTATATCCTGCTTTTATTATTTTTACGAATAATTTAGGAGATTAAAATTGGGTTTCCCAGGTCTGTCCCAGATTAAGCTCAGCAGAATGCGGGAAGATGGGGGTTAAAATGTTGAGATCAGATGAGACTTCTTACCTCCCTTTCTGTAGCCTTGTATAATCTTATTTACTGATAAATCACCTTTAATTATTTTTTAAACAAATAATCTAGGAAATTAAATTTGCTCTCCTGGATCTGTCCTGAGTTAGCTCGGTGGATTGCAGAAAGATGGGTATTGTAGTCTTAAGGAGGTGAGCAGAGGCTTCTTCCTTCCCTTTCTGTAGCCTGGTATAATCTTATTTCTTCATTTCCTGCCTTTATTATTCTTACAAATAATCTAGGAAGTCAAAAGAAACAGGATCAACTGGTTGCTTAGCAAGTGTTCTAATTTATGACTGGCTTCCCCAGAGCTACTTGACCTGTTTTTGGAGTTTTGACAGCCATGCACACACATACACACATACATACACACACACTCCCTTCCAACCCTGCTGGAGCAGGTCATTGGACTAGAATTGGCAAAGCACCTCTGATTAGATTCTAGTAGTGAATCAAAGTACTGGTCTTCTGCAGTGTCTGGGTGACTTTTGTGCCCACCTACCTGAGCACCAAAGGGAAACACATGGTGGCTGTGCAGGTCTTCTCCATCCTGGCTGTTAGGGTTACACCCTAGCAGAATCTGCACGGCAGTCAGGCAGGCAGGCAAATATGTGAGATAAACATTTTTGTAGCTTACACTCAGTAAAAACAGATACACTGTGCTAGTTAAAATAGTTTATTCCAGTTTGAGTTTTAGCATAGTAAAACATTCCATATATCATTGACTAATTCAGTCCGTCTGGGGATTATTCATTAGCAAAGACAAGTGTCGAAAAAGAGGTCAGTAAACTTACAAATATCAGTCCAGTAATATATCTCCTTGCAGTAGAGATATGAAGAAAATCAAACCTCCTTTCTTCCTTCAGCAGCAGCAGCAGGAGGGAACACAGTTATCAAACAATTAATCCATCATAGTCAGCAAGCAATTTTTTTTTGAAAAGAATTTTATTGATTTTCTACAAACAAACAAAACTTTAAAACATCAACTCTCTTATGTACATACAGTGTGTAGGTTGGTTCATCAGTTTTGTGCATTCATTTTGTAGTCTCAATTACAGTTATGTTACATGACAACTCATATTGTCAATCCAAACTTATATATCCTAGTATTGCTATTAAAAAATCATTTGACTATACTTTTAATCATTCATGCTTTTTGAGATAACAATACTTTAAATAGATTATTCAATAACAAATCATATAATCATACCCAATCTATCCTAAAAACACTTTATAAATATAATGTCAAATAACAAAGGTGAAAGAAAAAATAAAGATATTCCTTGCTGTCTAACATTCTAAATATTCTATTATCGTATTTTGTCATCTAGCCATTAATAAAAAAAGACCCCAAATTTCATAAAATTGTTTATCCTCTTGCTCTCTAATTTCAAATGTCAATCTACTCATCTCAGCACATTCCAATATTTTCTTAATAATTTCTTCCTCTGATGGTATTTTCTCACTCTTCCAATTTTTAGCAAATACAATCCTAGCCGCTGTTAATACATTAACAATCAAATATTTCAAGTCTTTACTGCATGTATCTGGTAAAATTCCCAATAGAAAGAACTCTAGTTTCAAATCTATATGTTTCTTTGTCATTTTTTCCAACCACATGCAAATTTTAGTCCACTATTTTTTAGCGTCCTTACAGGTCCACCACATATGGTAGCATCAGCCAGGTATCTGATGACATTTCCAGCATTTTTCAGATTTGTTCTTGAACATTCTTGCTATTATTGTCGGGGGAAAGTGCCACCTATAAAACATCGCATACAATTTTTCTTTATATGCTGTTGACATTGTCATTTTATAATTTTAAGACCACAATTTTTGCCATTTCTTTAAATCATTCCCATATCCAAAATTCTTCCCCAAACAATCATAGTTTCTTTGACTTGTTCTTCCTCTAATTTCATTCCCAGTAAATAACCATATAATTTTTTAATTACCTTCTCATCAGTACCCATCAAAATCTTATCTAAATCAGTCTGTTTATCATAGAATTCCTCCGTTTTAGAATCTTCATCATACCTTGAATGTATTTGCACATATGAAAACCAATTCATCTTTATACCTTGTTCCTCTAAGTTTTGAATCGATTTAAGTTCAGCCTTTTCATCCCAGAGTTCCCCATATCTAACTGTTTGTTCCTTCTTATAAATTATAGGATAGGAAAATGCTTCAATAGTCGATAACCAAACTGGAATTTTCAAATAACATTGTCTTTTTATCTTCTCCCAGTTTAACCACAAAGACTCCCGTATATAATGTCTTCTAAAATAACCCTGTGTTTTAGTTCCCTTATACCATAGAAAAGCATGCCAGCCCAACAGCAAATCATGACTTTTTAGTGTCAACAATCCAGCCTTTCTTAATGTTATCCATTCCTTGACCCACATCAAACTTGCAGCTTGATAATACAATTCCCAATTAGGCCAAAACCTCCTCTAATTCTAGCATCTTGGAAAAGCTTTAGCTTTATTCTCGCTTTCTTACCTTGCCATATAAACTTCAACATAATTTTATTTAAATCTTCAAAATAGTCTTTCCAAGCCTAATTGGTATTGTTTGAAACAGAAATAGAATTCTGGGTAAAATATTCATCTTAATTGTTGAAATTCTTCGTATTAATGACAATTGCAATTTTTCCCATTTCTTCAAGTGTGTAGCTTTCTGTTGTTTAAGTTTAATATAATTATTCTCTTTTAATGTGCTACATCTTGCTGTCAAATATATCCCCAGATACTTAACCTTATTCGTAACTTGGATTTTCAACAGGTCTGCCAGTTCTTCTCTCTGTCTCAGTAACATGTTCTTTGTCAAAATCTTTGTTTTATCTTTATTTATTTTCAAACCAGCCACCTCACCATATGTCTCTATCTTTTCCAATAACTTTGGAGCTGTTTCTAGCGGGTCTTCCAAAATAAAAGCTAAGTCATCAGCAAAAGCTTGTAGTTTGAATTCTTCCTTTTTAATTTTCATTCCTTTTATGCTTTTGTCATCCTTAATATTTCTATTCAACACTTCCAAAGTCAACACAAATAGCAAAGGAGATAGGGGACATCCTTGTCTTGTGCCTTTTCTTATATTAATAAAGTGTGTAAGTTCTCCCTCCATCATTACCTTTGCTGTCTGTTTATTGTATATGGCTTCTATTGCTTGAATAAATTTTCTGGCAAAACCCATCTGTTCCAATAGTAATAACATAAGTCTCCAGTTCACGTTATCAAAGGCCTTCTGAGCATCTAGGAATATCAAAGCCATTTGCTTTTCAGGATGAGCCTCATAGTATTCCAAAGTATCCAAGATTACTCTCATGTTTTCTCCGATTTGTCTCTTTGGCAGAAATCAATTTTGATCTGGGCGGATAAAATTATTTAAATATTTTTTAAGTCTTTCTGCTAAAATTGAAGCAAAATTTTTATAGCCTGCATTCAATAAAGAAATAGGTCTATAGTTCTTAATTTGCAGTGGGTCAGCCTCTTCTTTTGGAATAAGTGTAATATAAGCCTCTGAGCATGTTTTGGGTATCATCTTCTTTGACATAACTTCATTCATAACTTCTAACAATGGGATGCTCAATGATTCTTGAAATGTTTTATAGAATTCTGCCGGGAGCCCATCTGGACCTGGTGTTTTCCCATTATTTTGTTTCTCAAGTGCTTCATTTAATTCCATCATTGCTATATTGCTTTCTAGCATTTCTTCAGTCTCTTTAGGTATCTTCGGTAAGTTAGCATTCTGTAGATACTGTTTGACTTTTTCCTCATCAATATTCTCTTGTTTATATAATTGTGTTAGGGATAACATTGTTTTAGGGATAATTGTGTTAGGGATAACTGGTTTAGGGAAAATAATAAATATGTAATCATAGTTTGTATGTTAAAGTGTCTGCAACTTTAACTGTGGGATAGTAATTAAGGGAGTGGTTGTGAAAGCACTTTAAAAAGAAGCAATACTGCAGCTTGCTCTCTCTCTGGCTTTGATGATCCCTGATTACTGCAAGGACTCAAGACTGCATTGCTCGAACGGGAGAGAAACAAAGGACTGATTTGTAAGTGAACTGACATAGGATATTCTGCACGGACTTTGCTAACTGAATATCTCTGAATGGACTGACTAAATGATACATGACTATTGGACTGTTATTTTGATTATGCTATGAACTCATAATGGAATAAACTATATTTTTGATAGCACAAGCGTATCTGTTATTTTTATTGTATGTTAATAAACATACAAGCTTAGCTCACTCATTTATCTGTGTGCCTATCTGACTAACGCTGCACATTCTGTTTAGCTTGTCTCCCTAACCCTGGTTGGGGAAACCAGGCTTAACACTGGTTATGGGCCCAGAGGCTGCAAAGTCAGTTTAACTAGGATAAAACAGATTTATGTAAAAGTGAGAGTTTGTGTTGTTATATATTACAGTAAACAGACAGCTGTGTTTTATTAATTATAGTTTTATATCCATATAAGAAAACATGGCACAAGTCAATCTACAAAGTTTGTCCCTTATATCCAAGTTTGATGGAACAAACTATGTATCATGGTCTATGAAATGTAGTCTGCTTCTACGAAGAGAAGGTTTGTGGAACATAATTGAAAATCCACCAAACGTAGAAGAATGGGATCCAGAGGATGATGAAGATAGACTAAAAATAGAAGAATTTATGCATAAAAATCAACATGCTATTTGCATAATTGGGTTAACCTTAACTGACCAACAGCTTGTTTATATCCATGGAGAGAAACGGCTGTTGGGTGTTGGCAGAAGCTGAAGAGGATTTATGTTCGAGATAATGTTGGTGCTCACATAAATCTAACACGGAAGCTTTTCAGTACGCATCTCCAGATGAATGGTGATATGCTGAGTCATTTGAAAACTATGCAAAGCATTTTTCAAGAACTGCATGAGAAAGAGCTTATTTTCTCTGAACTACACCAAGTCTACATAATTCTATCTTCACTTGATGAAAGTTATGACAACTACGTAACTTCCCTTGAAATATTGCCAAAGGAAAGCCTAACTTTAACTGATATAACTGGCAGATTGATTGAAGAAGCCAGAAGAAGGCTTGAAAGAGATGATTTAAGGAGGCAGCAACCTCAAAAAGAAGATAATGAAACTCCTACTGCATACGCAATTAAAAAGTGTTTTAATTGTGGAGGAAGAGGACATTTGGCAAGATTTTGTAAAAAAGCAAAGTACCAGAACGCTGGCCAGAATACTAAAAGTCATCAAAAGATAAATAAAAATTTAGAGTTAGCCATGTATAGTAACGGAACTGTAAAAAATAATTTTTGAGTGGTTGACAGTGGAGTATCCCACTGTATAACAAATGATAACAGAAATTTTATTAAAATGTCCAAGAGTACACAGCAGATATCGTTAGCCAATGGCTGGAAACTGAAAGCTAAAGGTCAAGGTATAGCATATTGTTCTTTTATAAAAGAGAATGTAAAAATGTTATATGTACCACAACTTAAGTTTAATTTAATTTCAGTAAGAATTTTGGTTAAACTAGGATATGTAGTTACATTTAAAGGAGATAACTGCATAATTGAGAAAGAAGATAAGAAAATTACTGCATCTTTAAGAGGTGAATTATATGTGTTAAATGATAATGGTTTAAAGGTGGCTAACACAGTTTATGAAAATAAGAAACCTCATGATGAATGTATTCACTTGTTACACCGAAGGCTAGGGCATTTAAATTTTAAAATGCTTAAGAAAACTGTTGAATTATCTAAGGGAATAAGTTTGAAACCTTGTAATAAGTATTTGCAATGTAATGCCTGTAATCAAAGCAAAGCCAGGGTCACACCGGCTAATAGAGTTGATGGATTTACTACTAAACCTTTAGAAGTAGTATTTGCAGATTTAATAGGTCCGAAAAAACCAAGTGTAGGAGGAGCTCGTTACATACTAAGCAAAATGGACCATTATTCTAGATATGGGTTTTGCTATTTAATGAAAAGCAAAACTGAAACGTATCAAAATCTCTTTAATTGGATAAAATTTGCTGAAAGGAAAACTAAAAAGAAATTAGTAACTCTTATAACAGATAATGGTACGGAATTTACAAATAATAAATTCCAGAACAGACTAAGAATGTTAGGTATTCAACATAAAAAGTCTGCACCATATAGGCCACAACATAATGCCTTTATAGAGAGAAGAGGCCAAACATTACAATCAATGACACGAACTATGATGTCTGATTCAGGATTACCTGACAATTTATGGGGAGAAGCAATAATGTGTGGTAATCATATATTAAGCAATGTTGTTAATTCAACAACAGGTGAATTACCATTCACACTGTGGCATGGTACAAAACCTGATTTAAGTTACATGCACACATTTGGAGCACCAGCATGGGTGCATATCCCTACACAACTTAGACACAAAGGACAGCATAGAGCTAAAAGATTATATTTTGTAGGATATATATCTAATCATAGATCTTATAGATTCTGGGAATCAGGTACATCTAGAGTTTACACCAGTGCTAGTGCTAAATTCCTAGAACATGTAGGATGGAATAGATTAGAGCAAGATTTAAATAATGAAGTAATTATTGAACCCTACAAAAGGCAGAAAGATCAGACTAGTTATAAGAAGAGTCCAATTAAAGAAGAAGTCCATGAAGAGCAAATAGGACCAGAACAAGAGGAAACAGTTGATTAGGAAGAGTTAGATAATCAAGAACAGTTAATAAATGAAAGTCCACCTCTAAGTCCTGTAATACCTAGACGTACTACACATGTAACTAGACCACTTGATAGATATCAAGCAAGTATAGTTTGCCAAGTAACTAAAGTTCCAACTAGTGTAGATGAACTTAAGATGTATCCTGCTAAGGATCAGGAGAATTGGCAAAAAGCAATGGAAAAAGAACTAAATTCATTAAAGGTAATGAAAGTTTATGAAGATGCTAAATTACCTCCAGGAGAAAAATCCATTGGGTGCAAATGGATATTTAAAGTAAAAACTGGAAATGATGGGACTGTTACCCATAAAGCTAGGTTGGTAGCTCAAGGATTTAATCAAACTGCATCTGATTACGATGAAGTTTTTGCACCAAGTCTTAAAGCAACATCTTTGAGAGCAGCTTTAGTGTGGGCAGCGAAGAAAAACTATGTCATTAACCATTTAGATGTAGAAACTGCCTATCTGCATGCACCATTGCAGCACACTATATATTTAAGAAAACCAGTAGGTATAAAAGACAATAAAGTAAATAGTAATGATTGTTGGAAACTCAAAAAGAGTCTTTACGGGTTGAAACAATCTGGGTTTGAGTGGAACCAATATATTGTGAAAGAATTAAACAATATAGGTTTTAAATCTGGTTTAGCAGATCCATGTGTGTTTAAAAGAGAAAATAATGGAACGGTGTCTTTATTGTTATTATTTACAGATGATATTGCTTTGATAACTAAGACTAATAATGAAGCTAATGAGATTATATCATTATTAGCCAAAAAGATAAAATTAAAGCATTTAGGTGAAATTAAAAAGTATCTAGGATTGACAATTAACAAAACAAAAAATGGTTTTAAGATATCTCAAGAAGATAACATTTGCCAATTAATTAAAACATATAAAATGGAACTTTGTAAACCGGCAAAGACTCCAATGAATCAGGAAGTTTGCCAAACTGATGATCAAAGTCCCAAATTTGATAAGTCAATATATCAATCTTTGATTGGCAGCTTATCATATATAAGCAATTGGTCTAGGCCAGATATAGCTTATAGTGTAAATCAGCTGGCACGTTGTAATTCAGATCCACATCAATGTCATTGGCAATCATTAAAGAGAATTTTAAGATATCTTAAAGGAACAATGAACCATGCATTGTATATAGAACCAAAGGGTGATTTGAGTCTTAGTGCCTATGCAGATGCAAGTTTTGCAACTGATATAAACACTAGAAAATCAACATCTGGGATGGCTATATTATTTGGTAAGACACTAATAGGGTGGAGGTCAATCAGACAACAGCATATTAGCTTGTCCACGATGGAAGCAGAATTTTCATGTCTGTCATTATTATGCACTGACTTGATTTTGTACAAACAGTTATTATTAGACATGGGTATCACTGTAAAAGATTCCATTATTGTGTACGAGGATAACCAAGCAGCTATAAAGTTAGCTACTAGTATTGCTGTAAAAACTAGATCAAAGCATACTGATTTAAGATACTTAAATGTTAGAGAATCTGTAAAGAATGGGCTAATTAAATTGGAATACTGCATGACGGAAGAAAACATTGCAGACCAATTTACAAAAGCTCAAGGAGTAACTAAGTTTAAAGAAAGTTTTAACTACTATGATTTAAAGATGTAAATAGTTATATTTATTATTATTTCCTAAAAGGGGAGAATGTTAGGGATAACATTGTTTACCCTAACTGGTTTAGGTAAATAATAATATGTTGTCATGGTTTATAAGTTAAAGTGTCTGCAACTTTAAATATAGGGAATGTAATTAAGGGAGTGGTTGTGAAAGCACTTTAAAAGTAGCAAGACTGCAGCTTGCTCTCTCTCTGGCTTTGATGATCCCTGATAACTGCTTGGAATCAAGACTGCATTGCTCGAACGGGAGAGAAAACAAAGGACTGATTTGTAAGTGAACTGACATAGGATATTCTACATGGACTTTGCTAACTGAATATCCCTGAATGGACTGACTAAATGATACATGACTATTGGACTGTTATTTTGACTATGCTATGAACTCATAATGGAATAAACTATATTTTTGATAGCACAAGCGTATCTTTTATTTTTACTGTATGTTAATAAACATACAAACTTAGCTCACTCATTTATCTGTGTGCCTATCTGACTAACGCTGCACATTCTGTTTAGCTTGTCTCCCTAACCCTGGTTGGGGAACCCAGGCTTAACATCTGGGATGTCATCCACTGACTCACCATGGTAGTAGTTGTTTTTACTATACTGCATTCAGTTATGATGCTTTGTAAACTATGTCTAAGAGCATAATCTCCTGGATGAAGTCAGCCAATTGTGGTTCATATCATCATGGTTTGATGGGACCATTGGTTACAGGTATGCCATGAGTTTGTGATATGTTTAGCTGTGAATGGGGTCACAGAACAGTGGCATCCATGTGTGGAGGAGGGGCTGTACAAGATGGCAGACCATGATGTGGTGCAAGCTGCACCCCTTCTGATTGTGCATCAACACACTTTCAAAAGGGGTGGGGCTTGTATCATACTACTCTCTTACCATCTTTTCCATTTCTTATTTTCTTGTGAAAATCAGGACATAGGACATAGTAACTAATATTCTGCTTGGCTAAATTTTGGTTGGAATAAGGGAAGTCAGCTTAATATGGTTACTTTATGGTTCAATGCCCCACTGAAGGTGTTTGGGGTTCATTCAAGATATACTGCAACATTCCCAAAAAATAGTTTCCCAATGTTTTCAGGGAATGTTTTTATTAGGAGTCCAAAGAATGACAGTCTCAGCATGCAAAGTCCTACAGAACTCTGAATCTGGCAAACTTCCAAGACACAGTAGAGAAGCAATGTACTTGGAAGTTAGTGTCTAGGTTCCTCCCTATAGCAACACAACCCATGGGACATCTGAGATATTAAAATAAACATTCAATTGCTCTTTACGATGCTGCAAAACTTTTTATTGTTCTTGTGACTCTCCTCAACTGTCTCTTTGTCCACCTGTTGCTAAGCTATTAAACCCCTTTAGGGAATTGGCATAAACATGTTTTTCTCCAGTTCTGCACCTGCGTTTACAGGTAGACAGAATTCAGTGCATTGCAGACACTTTGTCTCTTCTTCTTATAATTATCGAATTAAAGTCATTTGCTTTGCTTGTTTCCAAAGGTCAAACTGGTTACTATTGCTGACCCATGAGGACTTTAATTGAGGCCCATAAACATTAGGTAGCAACAGCTGC